>JAAAKL020007078.1:0-17271 GCA_010016065.2 Carybdea cf. marsupialis auct. non (Linnaeus, 1758) | reverse complement strand
TGACAAAGGAGGTTTTTAAAGCCAGGGAGATGTGCTAGCTTAAAATCAAGAATCTAGTCGTTATTTAGTATCCTGAATTGCATTTCATGGTGTAGAGAATAAGTGAACATTGTAGACAAATATTGAAAGAGACTTAAATTTGAGATAGAATATAAATATCCGGTGGCCGCCTATGGTAAAGCTTTAAACTCCAGGCTACCTTCGAGTTTCAGCTTTGTCTAACCAAATAAAAAAAATTCTAATGCGAGATCCTAGAGATAAGTAGAAGTTTGATCCCCAATCTTAATCGGAACAAGAAAATGGAAGTAAGTAAAACGTCGATAAGCAGCTGCTGTTGGAAAATTTTACATTGAGCTATGTTGGATGAGAGATAGTGCGGTGGGCTAAGTCGTTTCCAACCAAAGTAGTAAACTCGAAAGAAAAACACACAATCCAATGGGTTCATGGGCGGCCTAACTGCATCATGGACGACCTTTTCTTTTAATTGTCGAAATGGGGGAAGTGTTTGCTTTCAAAGCGAACCCTATAAATTGTATTGCAGTTTTTCCAGGATATGGAAGGGTAGAATTAGAACACTATTCTGCTTTTTGATACTGGTTATACTGGAATACAGGTTATACTGGAATACAAAGTATTGTGCTAGCATACCACTAGTATGACTGACGATATATTTGGGTAGTAGATAAGTCTTAAAAGAAGAGTAAGTTAAGTCACTGTTAATATTCCTATTCAATGGTACAAGTAGATGATTTGTTACGCAATGTTGCTGTTAGGTCACCGGCTTGTTTTTTAAACCTCCCAGGTATTGGTAGTCATTAATCGACCATGTGAGCTTCTTTAAGGGTAAAGTCTTTCATGTGTCGATAAACTTCTACACAGGTGTCGGTGATAGTAGATCGACAACCTCTGCGGGAGCTTAATGCGAGTGAGGTCTATAGTACTTTGAGAAACTTTTACGCAGGCATTTGATCATTGGTCGATTACCCCCATGGGAACATATTTGAGAGTTAGGCCTATCATTTGAAAAGGGTTTCTTCGAGGAGAGAGCATATTTCGAAGCCTCATAGGAGTGTGAGTGGCTGTTTGGAAGTACCATTATAGTGGAATATATCCCATTTCGTAACGCAACTTTTCATCGAATGATTGGAGTTAAAAGAAGTTGATAAAATTCGCTTGAATTTAGATGTTCCTTTAGTTGACATGTCCTATCCTTTGGATCTCGTAGGTTCTTCCATCAGAAGTTGAAAGCGATGACCAAAGACATCAGCTTTTTATTCAATTACTTCACGACTCGGAAACCCTTACTAAATTTTCTGCACTAGGCCAGCTCCTGTCGGCCTGGCCAATACTTGCGGCTACGGAACTCAGGTATGTATTGATTCCTCTTTGTTATCTGACAATGTGAAGCGGTTCCTTACCAGGGTTAAAACATACGATTGTTATTGGGGTGGCCACATGAAGTAATGGGCCGATACTCGGAAGCTTATTGCTTGCTGTGAAAGTTATTTGAGTGTATACATCAAGTAAATTGCCTCACATATTCTGGTATTAGTATCAGAAATTTAGTCACGACACTACGCAATAGAAATTAGATGTTTAGAAACAAGTGGCATAAGGCTTTGGGGGTGTGGTGGGATAGAGAATATAGGATTCCACTAATTAGCCTTATGCATGCTCGTACCTAGTGACGTAAACTTACAAGACAGAAAATCTACGAGGGTAGCTACAAATATTGCCTGTAGTAGGAACAGTGAGCATTCGGCAGGGTAACGGAAAATGGTAGCAAGGTCTTTAAAAATAAGAATAAAAAAGTTATGCATAATTTAGTTTATTTCTTGTAATGAGACTGAGATGATAACATTACAAGTCAGGTAGTGCATCAACACAAGCGCAGGCGTATGTGTTTACGAAGTAACCATCCAAGAATTTTACCAACGTGTTTTAGCAAGAAGACTGTTATGCGATAGGTGTAAGCGCTTAATTCCTCATTCGTTAACATGGATTAAACCAGGTTTAATCTCCCACATCTGATTCCCAGTGAATATTTTTAGAACTTTGAGTAATTAAGAACCAGAAACCTTCTAACAAGTTGAAGATCAGATACTATGCGTCGCTTTTAAATGTCTTCCAGTGAAACAAAAGAAAATAATGTTCACGTTCATTGTGAACTTAAGATGACGTAGAAAGAGAGGAAGGTGTGCAAATGTTGCACTAGTGGACGGTACACCGTATGTCGAAGGTGTAGAGGAATGAATAGTAACGTATTGTATTCTAAAAAGATAACGAAAGACAGAAAAGTTAAATTTAATTATTTTGAGTCAAATTTTAAAAAATTGCTGCAAAAATAAAGTAGTGAACAAGAGATGCCACGTGAGTTTTAAACCACAGTTAATGCTATCACGTCATTTTACTTCAAGAACTGAGCTGTTGTATGTTTATGACAACATCATTCGTTGGTTTCACCCCGTTAGTGATACCAGGTGGCAATCGTTAGACATAACATACGACGCAAGACCTTAAGGTGGATGAGTGTGCCGGATCACTGCACTTCGAAGGTTCATTTCCGTATTATTAAGAGGCTGAAGGTTGTGCCTATCACTCATAGAGGGTTGGGAGCAGTTGTTGGGGTTGGATACGGTTAGACAAGCAGGGAAATGTGGAAAGTCTTGAATGCGAAAAGGTTTGAGCCTACTGTCTTGAGGCATTAAGTTTTCGGGCTTTTGATTTGAATTTTAAGGTTTTGAAAGTATTTCCCACACATCTGTGACATTAATGTAATATCTGATATTTTCATGTAGTAGCAAAGAACGTAATAAGTATTTCAAAGACGCAACCATATCAATTTCCGACGAACCTTTGATGTTAAAAATTTGGCTATTTCTGGTATTGTACTACAAAGTAAAGGATGACATCATTGTTTTACCATACTTTAGCTGATACAGCAAGGCGCTGCGATGGCATGGGATACGGGTTCGAATGCCGGCGATAAAATTTTTCTTTCTCCCAAGCACTTTTTTAGAATATCAAGATGCCACAAAAAGAAGCTAAAGATGGAGTCTGATGTTTGAATAATGTCCTGCAATCAACCCATTACAGCAACATGCTTTATGATCATGGAGTGTTGTTATTTTGCGAGCGATGCTATTTGCATTGAACTACTTTTTCTGATGGTTTGAATCAGTTTCTTCTATTTATTTCCTTCTAGCGAAGATAAGCCTGAAACAAATCCATGGGTAATGCTATTAGGTCATGTGATCGATATTAACGAGGATGCAGAGGCGCTTAACATGTTGAAGCAAGCTAAGTGCAACGTAATATTCGGATCAGAGGTACGTGGGCCCAGTTCACAACTTACAGTTTTTGATTTAATGTTTAAATAGTGATGATGATGTCATAAAAGGTTCCTCGGTCACCCATTCTCACTATACATCATTTCTAATTTATGCAATTTACAGACCAATCACATAACGCTTAAGTACAATAAATGAATTTGATAGGCTAAGAATAATTAAGGAGTGGTTGAGATTCATGTGTTAGTATTTGATTGGACGTTAGTATTAGGACAAAGGCTGATGATCACAGGAAGAGGAAATCGTACGTATAAAAGAATTACGTGTAGTGTAAAACCCTATCATGACACTGTATTAGATATACAGTTTCAGGTCCTTTAATAAAAAAACAGTGTGTCGTAGCTTTATGGGTAAAAGGATTTACACAAGTACTGAAACCACAACACCGCTGTTGCCCATCTCATAGGCTACAGATAAGTATCCATTGATGTCATTAGTGACAACAGATACTCAATAGCGGTCCTAAGTAAAACAGTATTGTGGTAATGATGTATGAAGCCTGCTGCAGCGAACAGATGCGAACGGTGCAATATATAAATAGAAAATAAGTGCAACAGGTATTGTTTAAAGTGTTAGCATAAGCATCAGTGGTAGTGTAGGTAAGTCCATGCATTCTGTGATTTTTGCTGAACACTGGTAGGTTTGCAAAGCGACTTTGCCCAACATTTTTGTGGACTTTATAATATAGCCGTTGTCAGCTTTAGTTGAGTGAAAAATTCCGCCGTGTAGATTATTAGCATCATCAGCTACTTTGGGAAGTTGTTAGGGATAAACCATAAAGTTGATGTCAACGGATGGAAGAAACTGTTGTGAAAACTAATCGTTTCTTAATAAAAAGAGGGACTGTGGTGGACATGTGGGGGTAAAGTGGAAGCTGTCGCCTCCAAATAATTTGTCTTCAAAAGAAAAAAAAGATTATTAATCCATGAGGCTACGAATGCTTATAGTTTTCACCGAAATATACAATCTGTTATCATTATATTTAAACTTGCCAAGCAACGAGAAAGTAGTTTGGGTCGAGCGGGTTTTTATATTAATACCACCCACAACACCCTAATTGGACAGTGCTATGATTGATTTTTTAATGTTTAAAACATTTGAAGAAATAGGAAGTAATTCTTTTACCTTATTTTCTCTGTAGTGCTACGCGTGTCTGTATCAGAAATTCTTGGATAAAAAGCATGTGGTGTCTGCTGTTAAACTAGCTCACATCAGTAAAGATGAGAAATGCTTATCCAAAGCTTTCAAAGACTTAGAATCATTAGAGGTAGGCTGAGTTTTCTACTTGCTGTTTCTCTTGTAAGATATTTCCCGTATGCGTATGTCGTCTGCACGTTCTCATGGCCTTCTGTATCCCCTGCCTTTTCCACCCAAAGTATCTTTTATTCTTTATTCTTTCTCCTCGTCCTTTGATTCGTATTCGACGTATTCGACAATATGATGTGATGCGATACAACATGATATAGTATATCACGAGTATATCACGAGTATATCAAATAGCTGGGTAAGTATATACCAGTTCGACTGATACCGCACATTTGTGGCAACATTTTTGCTTATGAAGGTTTGGCCAATGTAAAACGACAAACGAACAGCAGGTTTAAAATTATTATTCCTTCTCCTTTGAGAATGCCACTTCAGGTTGTTGGGATCGAATCTGTTAGAAGAGGATTGGGTTTTTTCGTCCGTAGTAACGTACGTTGCAATGGTCAGGAAAAGCTAGTTTCAAATTTGACTTTTCGGCGTAAAGGGATAAACCCTTCAGCAATCTTATTTCAATTGTATAAATATTTCCACATCAGTTGATGGAAAGAAGCTGGCATTTAATGACTTTGACTACCTTTCTTAAAAACATGCACACTCTGCGTCAAGCTAGCTCTAAGTCTTGACACCTAGTGTTCTTAGGTTCTTCTACATTTCTCAGGTCCATTCCTGAAGGTAATTTTGACTATACAATATAGATGAACAGTAATAGATGTGTAGATGTCTTAAAAGTAGCCTTAATTGAGGATTAAGCTTCTTTCACCGGACAATAGATACAAAAAGTACTAATAATGGGGATGTATTTTAGAGCGCCAAAATTAACTAAGCGTTAATATTAAATTTATTTATTTCAGTTTATATACATTAAATTTCCTGCGATCTCTTTGCAAAGTTTGTATTTCTATAGATGAGGAATACATAACTTTTACATAATGTAAACCATGTCACCTCTCAGAAAACACAAAATTGTGAGGATCACTCCAAATTTTAGTGAATTGCAGATCAGAAACAAAAATCGAAACAACCATTTATTTGTTGACAAATTTAATACTTATAACTAATAGTAGGAAATCTCCCCTGACTCCAATCATATATTTTGAGGGTAATTTTATTGCTATCCACCAGTATGTTATTTCTATAAGAAAATAGCACTGGATATGGTGAAGTATTTGTCACCTGCCGCTGTGACGTCTGAGTCCAAAACACGTAATTTAAACTCGATTCATATTTACGACTTATTTCCGTTACTTAAATGTACTTTCACCAGGACTGAAAACGTTGCTTGTTTTCTTTATTGTGCTTGTTTTTATCTTCTCATCATACTATATTGATTTCTCGTTGAATATAGGACGTGGGGCAAGGAGATACTGAGCTCTTTGAGTTAGTTTTAACAGAAAAAACGCTAAATCGTCTCGTGAAGACGCCATTTTATCATCAGTTTGTATCCCACCTTCTCGCTGAGAACGAGGCTGATTCATCCGGCGATGATCATCTATCTGATGCTCTTGCGCAGTTGACACAGGCAGGTTTAGTAGCAGAAGCGGGAGTTCTTCTCTCAAGGAAGAGGATGCTTCCTCACTCTTTGAGCACCTTGGACAATGCTCTTTGTATGATTAAGAATTGGTATCGAAGGTAGCGTCTCGATGCTTTTATTGAAAGAATTGTGACTGAAATCAAAGAATTTTATTTGTGCCGTGGATAGTCGTAGCGAAAAGTGTGCATGTAAAATTATTTTATGGAGAGGTTTGGGTTAATAAATCATAATACTAAAATGGATATCGCTTTTACTTTGTCAGAAAGTTTTGGTTTAATTAATGGACGGCTGAAATTGGGTATGTCATAATAAAGTATTAAGGACTGGAGGGTATCAACACATATTTAGTTGTAGGTAAAGGCAGTAGGAGCCTGAAAAACCGGAAGCCTTTTAAGTACTTATTGTGGTTGTATGTAAGCCGTGGGTACAATTTCCTTTGAACTTACTTACAGTTGGTAACAGTGTTGTCAGATTGTTTATGCGTTTGGGCGCCCAAATTATACAGAAAGTCGCCCAAATCTGTAGTTTTGACGCCAAGCTCAAGACTTAAAGTCTCTGCTTTGAACAAAAAGTCGCATATCAGAGATTTTGGTGACCCCTTTGGTTGCTTTATCCCCTAAATGGCGATTTGACCGCCAATCTGTTAACATTGGTCAGTACGATTCTTAACTGTGAAGTGGCTTTAAAGTTAATCAAATATGTTTGATACCACTTGAATAGTAGCAGTCCATAAACAAAAACAGAATGTCTGCGACTACCAATAACAACAATACGTAGAATTTTAGGTAGGTGTGTTGCGACTAAATCGCGATTCTCTGCTGATCTATTTGTTCGTTGACATAGCACAGAATCGCGATTTAGTGGCAACAAAGTTTTCACAAAAGTTTACTTAAGTATAATCAACGAAGGATCGTGGCCCAGTAGATAATTTACCTATCTTCCATTGAGGTTGGTAAGAGTTTACTTTTCTCGCTGCTCATCAGGGGTGGGGGACTAGTATGGAATATGGGAAAGATGGTCGATTCCCCGAATTGATATATAGTTATTACTTCTTTTCATGTCATGCAAAAGTTGTTGTTGTTTTCGTACTTGTCACCGCAAATAACTGACCGCAAAGTGGTGATTGAACCTACGTTCGCTCAAGATGAAAACCTTCATAAAGCAGAGGTGTGTGAATGCCTTCTTCAAGAGTGCAGCACCTTGATCATTGTGAAGGGCTATAGAATTCTTAACTCAGAATCTGGTCATATTTGGGAATTATCGCTGCATGTCATCCGAACCTACCCTTCTTTGGAGTTCGGTAACTATATACGAATTCAACATTATGTTTTTATAGGTTAACTGAAGAGAAGTAAAGTTTAGACTTGTATTAGACTTGTGCACTGCATTTTCGACGTAAGGAAAAATAGACTACATTTTCTGTCAAAATGGAATAAATGGGCATTTTTACAGAAGAAATCGTAAATATGATAATACCGAAAACTTTGATCTTCTTGCGAGATTATGATTGAATGTCTTTTAGCAACAATAAAGCTAAAATACTTATTAGTCTTTGGTCTTTTTGTATCGCCAGTTTGCATACTGACTGTGTTGTATTTAGTTCCTTTTGGATTGGAGGGGACTCTTTATTTCCAGATCTAAAGTTGAAGGCGGTGAGAAAAAAGGAAGCAATATTTCAATCGTTTCTTTCATGTTTATAAGGAGCAGTGAAACTTGCCTCAAGTGTCAATCACGGTATTCCATGTTTTCATCATGAGGTCATTTCACTGTCGCCAGAGTCGGTGAAAAGTCGAAAACATGACCAAATTTCTATTGTTTGATACTTTGTGTTCCATGTTTGTCCGTCAAAGCGGAAACTTTTATTCCTAAACTTGAACCATATGGCGCAGAGCTTAAACGACATGGGCGTGGAGACGCAAGACAAACCCAACGACTTTGAGTCACCTTTATCGGGATTGACTTCAATAATAAAGACAAAAATTAATTTGCACAAAAATAGGAAAGTTTGGAACTACCACTCTAGAGGACTAATTACTTCTTCTCAAGGTGACACCACATCTGGAAATTATAGTCTGCCTAGATTAAGATAATTACTTGGTAAAGAAATAAAAGTGTCCAAAGTCGATACGTGATATTTCTTATCCCTAATGTAACGAATTTCTTGTCAAGTCGATGAGATGCAGCATAGAAGAGTGCTAAGGTAGTGAATTTTTTATCATTTTCAGCCTAGGAGCTAAGCAGTCGCTTGTCCCCCTTGATGGTCCCTGGATATGTAGCTGCTACGTAGCAGGGCGACAAAAATTGCTTAATGTCTGTCGTGTTGCTTGAATTTCACTGACTGTAACTTGTGTGTGTGGAGGCTTTAAGCCTGAACGTGTTCACCAGCTGGGTACAAATTTGCCAACCCCTAGGTTCAGGAACTTTTCCAGTATGTCAGGATTGTAAAGGTTATTGACAAAGCAAAGGATACAGCTTGAAGCAAAATTAAATCTTAACGGTCTCGTCTTTTCATTCCTTTGCGTCTTCACATATAGATAAGTAACTTATACTAGATATGGATTGGATTCCCGATCAGAGCAAATGAGATCAAGGTAACTTGTATTAGTTACTTACTTAGGTTAGTAAGATTAGGGTAAATTGAATTCAGACCAGTATTGTTGAGATTGGATTACGTTGCATTAGATTAAGGTAGATTATATTTAATTATATAGATTAACCATGTAAAAGCCCACACTATGTCCGTGCAGAAGATAACTTCATGAACAAGTTTCATCGTTAAGCGACTAGTCCAACAGCACAGATGGGTCAGGCGTTTGGGAACGTACCCTTTTGATTCCCTGGGGAAGGGGGGGACGTATAGGAGTTGCTTTCTGCCCATGTGAAGATACTTAATGTACAGAAACATCTCATTTTGTAGGTTACGTAAACGATCTGAGACCAATTGACCATGTTAGGTTGGTTTTGTGGAGTGTTTTCGTTCGATTCGCTTCATAACGATATATTGTAACTAAACGAATTAAACTTCATATATTACACAGTTTATATATTACAGTAATAAGGTAGGAAGACAATGAATTACAAATCAAAATAATAGAAGTTCTGATGCTACGTTAGTGTGTGGCTAGACTCTAACTTCAAACAGTATCTGGACAAAAGAACAGAATTTGCGTGAAGAGTACTAATAAGATGATATGAATAACAACGGATTACAGACACATAAGGAAATCACATACGACAAACAGAAACAAAATAGACTCTAAAAGTTTTGTAATAAATACGGCAGTTGCCAAACTATCCATTAGGATTCCCAGGAAGGCCCTACAAAATGGGTTGAAATTACACATGCATTTCCACTTCCACATCCAATTCTGATGAGTTTCAGACTATAAATTGATAAAGGATGGAGCTGCTTCTAAGAGTGTGTGTTGTATAGTCTTTTAAATTGCAGTAGTTTTAACACACGACAACATGCCCTAAAAAACTGCCCTCCCAACCCCCTTTATAGACACAGATTCAGCAGTAAATACATGTTTAGGCAACATCATTGATTATCAGTTTAAAATTTGACAAAATATTGCTACTAAAATAGGATTATTTTAAAACTTAAATGACGTTCTTTTGAATTGATTGATAAATACATAATGAACCCAATGATGTATATAACTGTATTTGAGTTTTTTCTTAAAAAGTTTATGCATATTTTAAAATTTAATGTGCCATCGACAGGCGTGTTTTACATGGGTCATTATAGATGATTCATGAAGTTCATACTCCTGCAAATGTAACAAACAATACCACATTCCATAGACGTTCTAGTCTGCAAACTACCATTAAAACAGTAGTACATCCTGACATCCCAGGAACGCTTTTAAGTCAATGGAACAAGGATTCTGGTAGCATTGACGTATCAGTGATTTAAAATCCAGGGAAAACCTGATTACTCGAGGTTTAAAATTATCTAGAAGAGGGTCCAAATTTTTATCTTGTTTCAGTCGTGGATCTAACCCTTGATAATTATTACTGAACATTATAGGTTGGCATTATTTTCTCTCCATTAAACATTTTTTGACTTTCATAAGAGAATTTACCCAAACACCATTTCCTAGCCGAATGTATTTGACTTAACGTTTTATGTCGTGATAAATTCTTAAAGTTTTGGATCCCAAAGTAAGCTTATAAGGCGTTGATATATGTGCAGCACTTCAGATATTTATCGCAGTATGAATTTTCTAATCTCATTTGTGACATTTCAAGGAAAACGTCGGAGGCATGGTCTTAAAGCGAGTGAGGTATTATATCGAAGTCAATATATTTTCTCTACTTCATAGAAGAATGTCGTTCTTGTGATAGGATTGGACAAAATAAGCAGGAGGGCTTGAATTTGATAGCAGGAGCTTAAATGCAATGAACTAAAGTTATAAAATTATTCTAGGATCGTGTGGTGGCAGCAAGAAGCCCATTAGCAGGTTTACAGGTGTAAGGGGATGGAGTGCACTAAGGACCACGGGTCTGGTCTAATGCCAAGTGTAGCTGTCGAAGCAACTTAAGCTACAACTTTGGACTATGAAATATGAAAGTTTCCCTAACCCCCGTTCCAAAATATTGTTCAGTTTGAAAACGAGCGTTTTGGGCACTTGCATGTCAGACCTCCCTGCTGCTAAGCGGAGAGGTCTAGAAAGCAAGTAATACCAGACCTGGACACCGCTTCAATGTGGCAAGTGTCTTGCATGATTTGCTCCATTTTCACCGAAATTTAGTAAAAGTTTAACTTCGAAACCATCTCAAACAATGAAGGGTGTGTATTGTAGACTGAAATTGAAATGATATGAAGAACACAAAGGCTGTGTGCTAAAATATCTATTGAATGCTAGGTTTTGGCCGACAATTAGGTCCGGTATCCCTCCTCTATACCGACTCGGGTATTAAAATTCATTTTTAAATAGTAACTTGTATTGAAAGAGTGTTTCATGTTATTCCCTGTCATCTTAAAAACTAACGGTTAACAGTTTTCGTCTTTAACTGGCCACAGAACAGCATATTTACGTCACCAACTTAAGAGTTGAAGGTCCCTAGGACTGCAATTTCTGTCGAAAGACGTCATACTGGTAATATTACTTACGCTAAAAAAAATTTTGTTTGTCGTGCGCGGTTTATTTACTTACCAGCACGTCATTCTTAGTAGTGGAACTAAGTATGAAATTTGTAGAAGTACGATCCGAAGATAGTCGAGGCAAGTAAAATCCGATTTCTCTAAATTATTTCAGATCGATACTTCGAAAAGTCAATTTTATAATTTTACTAGTTGAATGTACGCGGCGTTGACCGGGAAGTTTAGGCTTGCAAATATTGTTGTCTGTGCGTGTAGGAATTCTATGGTGACAAAGGACAACCTACAGACATTGCTCTACCTGTCTCTCACAGAAAGTCAATGAACTTGAAAGTCTTGATAGAGGTATACTTATGTTTGAGTTCTTGTCGAAGGACACCAGCTTGAAATACGCTCAAAAGACGTTTCTAATACGATGTACAAACAATAGATACGTACATTGCAACGTGCAGATTACGCTTGGAATACGCTCGTCAGACGCGTCCACGAATGCACTTTTTACCCATTTTGGGCCTCCAGCGGCTTCCGAGGCTGCAAACCCGCTAATAACCTGCCCCTGGTCCAGGAGTGTGTCCATGCATAGTGTCATCAATATTGGTCAAGTAGTTGTCACGTCCATAATGGTCACACATGGTAAACTAAATGAAATGGCACTGATGAAGCTAAAAGCGAAACTAAAGAAACTAAATAATAAGGTTGCTGTTGGTGGTGAGAATTCGGGATCGACTATTTAGTGCAATGGTAAAGTCTTCACTTTGGGAGTGGGAGATTCTGGGTTCGAACAGGGCCAGCGCCCCAAGCACTTCATGTTTATGAGATCTATACTATGTAGTTCATGACTGTTCGTGTGTCTGCCTGAGTACTTATATATATATATTTGTATTTATAAATATGTATAAGCAACTGATGTAAGTGACAATTCTAAGTCGAAGCATATCCAACACAATAAAGTGATAAACCATGAAATGTGGAATAAAAGAGAGCAAACAAAAGCAAATGCCAAGACAAACATATCTTCCAGAGACATATTGTACGGTTACAACGTATGAATATCAATGACTTCAGTGTTGCAGATAACAAATAATACTTGGAGTGATAAAGACCTGATTCAGGGACATTCAGGATTTTCTCGTTGGTGATTACTTGATTATTTGTCTTGGGGTTCATGAACAAACCCATTTCATGCAGCTTCGAACAACTGCAAATTTATGTTCAATGGTGTAGTTAGCGTGGGCATAGCATGCAACCCCCCTCCCCTCATCCAGTGCCGATAAATATCGTATAACAAACCTTTACAGCATAATAGACAATAAAAATAGCTCAAATTAACTCGAGTGTACTCAAAATGGAATTGCCTGGATACACTCGTGTTTACGTTGTGTGCTGCCAAGGATCTTTCATACGGTAGAGTTTCAAATAAGTATAACGTTTACGACACAGGAATACCTGGGGTACGTGGTACATCTTAGCTTGTGTGCATAATTTTGAATGAAACAAGTGTTTCTTCTCAAAATGTCCGATCCAGAAGCTTAGGGGTACAGGAGAGACTCTTTCCTACTCCTGATGAAATAAACGAAATTTTTGTCGTGAATTTATGTTTGCACATTGATAATCCTGCAACGAAAGTACTCTTACAAGAAAAAATGCTATAGTAAACTCGAAAATAAATATGACCACAGAGTGATAGAGCACGTGATAATAACCACACGGGTGATGTATTAAGCTTTTACCTACAGGTATAACACCAAGTCCTAATTTCAACGGCCAGCGATGCCACGGTCTCGGAATAAAACAACATAAAAGGTTGCTGAAAGCGCCTAAAATAGTGTAACTGTAGGTGTGCTCAATCCCAATGGCTCTTCCGTGGCGCATCCTGGCGCTGCCATTGACGTCCCGCGCATTATTTTCCCTGCCTTTTCCTGATACTGGCCACACCCTTGCTGATAGTGTAACACGTGCAGTTTTCCTTCAGTTCACGACAGATAAACGTCTTAAGTAGGGTAGCTGTTTTCCTTCGTGAGCTAGGTAGATTTAACATATTAGAGACTACGGTGGTAACTTGGACCTACTTAGTTGCTTATCAGGTAACTTATTTTAGTATTTTGCAACCAGGAATCAGCTAAACGCAAAACTAACTGATTAAAACTAAATGTAACTGCAGCTTATCCCATATCAAATATACAGTATTGTCCCACCTAATTCACATTAGAATCTTTAAGATGTCTTTGGAGTTGCAATTCTGCTTTACAACAACTCCTCGTATTAGAAAGAGTCTTTTACGTTATGGTAGTCTCCTCTGTGGGTTCAGTTGTAACTTCGTTACCTCTCTCTTTCTTCTTCTTGTCGCTATGCCCTCTCATCCTCCATCGAGCTTCTACCACAGCATCAGCAATGTTTTTCCCGTCTCCCTCAACCCTAACGATCTGAATGAAGTCTTTCAGCTTGCCCTTGCTCTTTGTCAACATTTCCTCCTCGTAGCAATCAAGGATCTCTCGT
Source organism: Carybdea cf. marsupialis auct. non (Linnaeus, 1758) (assembly GCA_010016065.2). Taxonomy (NCBI): domain Eukaryota; kingdom Metazoa; phylum Cnidaria; class Cubozoa; order Carybdeida; family Carybdeidae; genus Carybdea; species Carybdea cf. marsupialis auct. non (Linnaeus, 1758). The sequence goes on along the minus strand of JAAAKL020007078.1, from coordinate 3,521 downwards.
ATGGTGCTTTCAAACAAATCGTTCTGATATGACATCTCAGCCAAACCAAAACTCATTTGCTCCGCATACTTACCTTGAGTCATGGTGTAGAAATGTTTTACCGGGGTAGCGTATTCCAAATAGCAGTAGAAATTACAGTCTTTGCTTTGGCTTTCGACCTTGTACACCGTGTTCTTGAATACTCTGTTCTTAATCCCTGCGGTGTTAACTTTGATCGGTTCCGAGTTTTCTTTCATATGGATGCGGTCATTTTTATCTTTTATGGCTCCTGGTGTTATACAATCCGAAGGAATCAGAATAAACCATCCCACTATGTCTTGCTCTTCTCCGTGCTCGTCAACCCAAACCTGTTGACTTTGGACTAACTTAGGTAACATGATCTGTAAGTAGCCAAAGTAGAAGGACCAAGCCAGAGCAACACCCATCTCTCGATCGTCTGGGCGCACATACCATAGCAAGGAGACCAGAAATGCATGAATCAAATGTGATATAGGAGAATTTGGCTCGATGTAGTCTTCAACACTCCATACTATGAACGGGAATACGATGAGCAGGGGTACAACATTCAAATAGACGTGTGACCGGCTTTTCCATAACTTGTATATGTCAAACTTGAGCCGTTGGATGAAGATTTTCCAAGAAGTAGTGAACCTCTGTCCGATTTTTATGTTCCCGGCATGTTGAAGTAACTTTAAGAAGCGTGCACTAAATTCCAATATCAACCAATACTTCCACAACTCGCACTCAATCCATAGTATTTTCAAAACAGAGCTGTAGAACGCCATCTTCTAGATCATAGGGCACTTCCTTCTCACGCAGAGAACTGTTTGAAGTCACTAGATGAGAGAAGACCTATAAAATTTCGAAGTAATTTGAGGAAGTAAAATTTACGAGATACCATTCTTCGGTGAAAACAAAGAAGAGGAAGCTTTTTGGACAATAATAGGGGAATTCCCTTTTCAGCTTTTTGTAGGGTATACTACGTATGTCTGATACAGCATGTACATCATAAGGCAAGTTCGTAGAAACTGCGGACGTCAGAAAGCATCTAGCCCTACGTTTTGGTCACGTACGTATCCACTGGGTCGGTTTTATTCACATCAAATGTAGTCCCCCCGTCTCCTTGAGCATATTTTCTGCTAGCCTGTAATATTCAGGTATAAAATTCTAAATTCATACATCATATAACGCTTGAAGTGTTTCTTTTTGTACAAGAGTGTATTTAGGTACATCAATTCCATACAAGCTTGTTTGACCTTATTTAAGTTTCAACTACAACTTATTGGCGTTTGGCATGCAATGAACTGTCCTTCCTTATCTTCTTTCTCTGATCATTGCTGGACATGTGGGAGGCGAAGGGGCTATAACCACTCATTAGTTTTCTCTAAAAATAAAGAAAGATTTATTATCTATAAGAATTTCAGGTCAGGTTAGTTCGATCTGCTGTTGATTATATGTAGCCGTGTGCAATTTGTCTCTTGGTCGGATGGTTGACAACTATTCCGCGCGAGTGTTCAGCTGATGATTGAGGTGGGTGGACACACCGCAAGATTACGAGTAGGACCTATTAAGGGGCGGAGGAGCTCCTTGTGAGCCACCATCTACCCCATCTAGAGATTAAATAGTCTCGAAGCAGGCAATTGAAAACCAATGTGAGTGTCCTGCAAAGAAATCGCGATTACCGAAGACGTTCCTAAAGGTGCATAAAATGTGAATGGACTTCATGATCACTTGAACACCTTTCTCAGTAGGAAATGCCATGTACGTATATCAGGTGACACCCGACTGGAAACAAGTTACTGAATGGAAACCTACGAACACTTTGAAGCTCATAGCCACATGGGATGTAAAAACCCTGTACCAAAACGCTAATTAGAAAACGTGACGAAGGGAGTAAAAAGAATGAAGAAACGCATTTATGCGTCTAACAGAAATTACATGGACAAGAGCAGCTTCAGCCATCTATGACGGCTCGAATAAATCTACTCAGGAGGCAAGTACCACAAAAAAGGAGTTTGAAATCGGCCAGTTTTCAATCACTTCAAGAATTCTTGTGTATGTCAGACAAAGTAATAGTTAGAAGAATAATAGTAAGTATATATGCAACTAAATTAACTTACGAAAAAGCCGAAAGTGGAGGAGTATTACGAGCAAACCAAATTAATTATAATAGCCATGGGCAATTTCTATGGTATTGCTTGAGATGCAAAGATTGAAGATACTGCAGGGCCTTGGTAAAATGAGATGACTTAGCAGAGCTCCCCTTCTTTACATGGAGGAAAATGACCTAATAATAGTCATTACACTGTTTGAAAATCATAATAGGAGAATTACACTTGGAAGAACTCTAGTGACAAGCATCGCATCCAAAGTCACTGTGTTCTTGTACAGGAACGATACAAAAATGCAGTCGTGTCAACAAGTTCCATAGCAGGTGCAGATTGCAGGAGCGATCACAACACTGTCGTATGCGACACCATTAATAAAGTCAATACACTAAAGACAATTTCAAAATATCCTCGTTTTCAAAAAGACCTTTTCATACGTGGCCGTTGTAGCAAAGAGCAAATTTAAAGATCGCAAGGATTTCACGACGGTAGAATCAAAATAAACAAAACTTAGAGAATGTATGGAAGAATCCATGGCAGAAAAGATCCCCAAATAGGAAGGAGAGAACATAAAAAAGAGGATATTGATATTAGGTTTAATGAAATCTGTACAAAAGCTAAGTAAGCCTATCATAAAATTGAATATGACAAGTTGCAGAAAAATGAAATATAAATATATTGAAGCAAAAGTAAATTGACTAAATCAATAGTATGAAGAAACCGAAAAGAAAAAGAAAAGAGATAGCAAACACGTTCACCAGAGAAAAAGGAGGTAGACCTAATTGGAAAGAAACAAAGATGCTCACAAACGGAGTACATAGAATTTTAGAATGGTTCACATAATCAATAGTTATCAGAATTTAACACTTCTTTGTCATGACATTTTTATCGAGGCCTTAACTACTCAAATCAACGTCTACTGTACCAAACAGACACTTCATTATTATACTCTTGTGTTGTTGAAAGTTTTAAGTCAGTAATACACATTAGAAAGAAAGTTGGCTTTGTATTGATTTGAAGATATTCCAGAGGTTACCACGTGGCATTTCTCATGTTCTGAAATACTGCAGAGTGTGTTAAACGCAACTTACTCTGCAGGTTTTTAGAATTTGATTTTGTGACACTGATAATAGGAATCTTGTGTGTAGAGCAAATCCCCGCGAATGCGTGGGTCTCGTGTTCGAATCCAGGTGGTGACATTTTCACATATCACTAGTATCTCTTGTAACTTGCTATCTGCAAGTCCTCTTTTCTCTATATAATTGGAATCTTTTACTAATATATTAAAATTTGCACGATAAAACTCTTGGAATGAAAGCAAATTGTATATTTATTCAATGGTTATAATTTGATATTTTGTATATCCGAAAAGTCTGTTGATGGTACAAAATAATAAAACTGCACGAAATAGCA
>JAAAKL020007077.1:1436-17272 GCA_010016065.2 Carybdea cf. marsupialis auct. non (Linnaeus, 1758) | reverse complement strand
ATATAGATATACTCAATCTGCAGACAGAACTGTATCGTCCTTTGTGGGCTCATCATATATGGATTTATGTATATATGTATGCATGTATATATGTATATATGGATGGATCTGTATGTATGTGTATACGCTACTTTAAATGTAGGAAAGCAGGAATAACGTAACTCTATGGTTATTCTGAAATAAAAGCTGCATTTTTTTGTATGTCTGATTGGTAGGGACATGTGCTGAAAAGAGATCATTGTCACTAGATTGTGTAAAGATATTGAATGTTAGGTATAGGTAAGGCGCCATTATTTCCGTGTTAGTCTACGTTCAGCAATAAGTATAAGGAAACTGCTGTCGAGTGGAAGATGGTAATGTGTAGTAGGAGGTAGTAAGCGGGAACCATTAATAATTAAGTAATAGTTCTTTCACTTTTATCGATTATGAAGAGATAGAAATGCTAAGAAGTATAAAGTCATTATCGCCTGACTCTATTTCTTTTGGAGAACAGAGGGTCTCTCAGTTACCTTCCTGCTACATCCGGCAAATTCGTCTTCTCGGTCTAGTTTGCAAAAGCCGACACTTCCTCTCACTAGACGTAAGGCTCATTCTTGATAACGCAGCACAATATGCTATAGGCTCAATGCTGTCCAGCTGCACGAGAAGACGTAGTTTGACGGAATACGAGCACGAACCCACGACAAATAAAACATACATTCACTTCCATTTTTATGGTGTTATTTTCTAGACAAAAATTGAATCGCTCACTTGTGCTTAAATGAATATTTGCCGTTATTTTGCTGCATTCGTTTGTGATAAAGTATTGTTGTATCCCTAACTTCCTCACTTACTTTCCCGTGTTTGTCGCTCTAGTCCCCGCAACCGCCACATCTTAGCATCTCCCGAGAACTAGATATTCATCCTTGTGATTATGTCACCTACTGTTACCACCTTTGTTAAGAAGTCAATGGTTTTCTGTTTTTCAGGGTGTTTGTGTCATCTCCGCTTCCTCCAACGTCTTCAAATGACGGTGCATCGAGTTTGTCGTCTAGGGAAGGGATCAGCCCATGGTCATTGATCAGGCAAAGGTATCTCACAAGAAGCGGAAAACAATCCAAAAGTGCAGGTAAGAAGTGAAATGTACGAAAATTTATTTAATGATTGTCAAGGTCGTGTTTATGTGCCCCGGAGTACCCAGTGACATGGAAATCCTGGAGATATCAGGAAATTTTACTGTTAGACAGGAAAGCCAGTAATTTTCCAGGAAGTCGGTCGGCTTCGAGGTACCAAATTAGTTCAGAAAAGTCATGAATGTGCTTTTCGGGTCCTGTGACAAAATATTATGTCAGCACCGTTGTACCTCTTTTTTATGATTCAAAATCTCAGGGAATATTGGGGAAACTAGAATGGAAAGCCTAGGAAACGTGTATTTTGCTAGGAAACTGGGTGTGCAGGCCTCAGAGAACTTGTTGTATACCACTTCCATGGCTTTTTTTAATTCTCACTGCATTGAAACGAGTACAATTTTTCTTCAGTAAGATGATCTTAAGGGTAAACGCCCTCTCAATACTTCTGAATTGAGTGCTTTTCTGTGCAAATGGCATCACATTAGATATGATTACCATAAAGGGCAGTAAGAAATTGAATTTGCCCAGTTCGTGTTGTTGTGAATTTGCCCAGTTCCTGTTTTTTGTGATCAATCGACCACTTTGTCTATAGCCTCCTAATGAGATAACCAAAACTTCTTAACTGCTACTGAGGTAGGATTAAGAGGACTTCAGTGGGCAAGTCTCCTTGGTGACGTTGTGAAACTGATTCTTTAAAGTGCTTGCCCTCTTCAACCATCATTTGGGATAATATTCAGTTACAAAATAAACATTATAGCATCATAGTTTATTTGTTCTTTTATTGCTAAGTATCAAACAACTGCTGTAACGATTCTTTAAGAGACCATTACTGCCAGCTCTAAGCTGAGGTATGAAGGACTTGTAAAACTTATCTTCTAAGGCAAATTACATTAAAAGAGCACCACATTTATGTCTGCCATGCATGGCGTATCCAGATGGTAAACAAGGAGGTAGTGTGACCATCAGTTACGTCATCTGGTTAGCGGGAGAATGCTTTTCATAGCATGGGATGGTAGGGTGGTTTAAAATGACGACTCTACGCAAAAACAACGTCCAGCGAAACAGTGGACTAATTATTTGGCTTGCCTTATATTGTTATTGAAAAGTGAGGTAATTGCCGTAGCAGATAGTGGTTTGCTGGTGCGACTTGTCATCGATTTTATTATTGCATGGTCAGTGATTAATGGTAACAAATAATGTTCAAGGAAGATAATTTAGAGGATTTGACCGCGGTATAATTGATGGAATGCAATTTTTGAAAGGAAGTTCTCAAGACTGGTGTTTTGAGAAATCCTGGAGAAGGCGGCAGTTAGACTGACTTTTTTGTAAGCAGCTATACATTAACTTTGTCTACTACAGTCATAGCATTTCACAGGATTATCAGTGAATGGGGTATTGCTGCGAAGGAACCGTTTTCCATTCTTGACGTCTACATCTCTATTACAAATTTGCTTCAGTCCTATTGATAGCAGATTTTGTTGTAATTTGTATCAAATGTCGATGGATTTCCAGGATGCTTAAGCATTTCTGCTTAATTACCCGACCTAAGTGAGTATAAAAATGATGTAAGGCTCTGCTGTAAGCTTGTGAACTTTTTGTGGAGTTTTCTATTCTGTAAACCCTTACAAATTCCTTACTTAAAGTATGGTTATCTTTTGGGGGAAATGCTATCGCGGTAAAAGCGTTCATCAACATAATAATTCATCCAAAAATCACAATAGGCGAGGAACGACTGAAGGCAGTAGTCCCGGAGACAATTTGCTTGAATAAGATTGACTGTTTTCCTTGGCCACCTTCCCGTATGCACTTCAACTTGATCGCCTGCCAGGAGTCTCGACTTATACGCGCTCGCGCTCACTATCTCTCTCGTGCCTTTTAACTCACTAGTGCCCGCGGCACCAGTGCAGTGTTCCCCAGTATATGTTGATTTTGGTATTTCTTTTCTTGCTCCGACCTATTTTACTCTCCGTTGATTACCATAATACAAGTTCTACACACGCAGCAAAGTAAGTGTTAGGGAGTAGAAGCGGACCATCCGCCACAAGTAATATTATTGCAACATTTGTGGACAGTAGCAAGGGCTTTGATTCAGTTAGTTAAGGGAAACGTTCAAAACCTTAAGTCAGTAGTGATACAATGAGAAAAAAGGTTGATCCATTTGGCATAATACTCCTATATGGTATTATGTCCTTTGCATTTAGGGCACTGAGCCCTTCTTTGTATGATAAGACCCAAGGTGACAAGTTAACCTCATTCCTGCGCATAACCTCATTGATTTCTCTTGAAAACGAACTAACAAAGAGAATGGGTTGAAATACTTCCCAGGTGCCAATTTTCGTAGTAGACTTAGGGATCGTGGAGTTCATGAGCTGTTGATTCTACTTAAACGAAAGCAGGTAATCGTTTGCCATGCAAACCCCGTATATCCTGAATCAACCGCGACAAAACTAAAGTCATTACCTCCACTTTTGCCGAATCTCGCAGTAAATGATTTCAAGTGTTTGGAGAGAAGATTGCTTTATCCCTGTAGGGCATTGAACAGAGACGTGGCGTAATTTGGCGAAAATTTGAAAAACTGTGCAAATTTATGAGATCAAACACAAGCTCAGTATTGCAGAGACGGAAACTCCTTTGCTCTTTAACATTGTTTTGAGCGCTTTTTGATGCTGAGTCATGGATAGTCAATAGTAATGCTTGACCAAATTCATCTGCTATAACCTACTATTTAGTTATACTCAACATTAGCTGAAGAAGCTGACATTTTGCGTCGTCTCACAGTGATAGGAACGTTTGAAAGGTCTCTACACAGTTCGTGATTTGTTAGGCTGCCTCTCTTCTAGACCGAGGAATGTGGCATCCACATCTCTGCGATTTATGGTCCATATTTCTACGCGATAAGAAGGACATATTCAGTTATGACAAAAAGGAATTTACGCGAGTATTGTCCAGACAGCAAAGCCTGTACCAGGCCTTGGTGTCCATATTTCGCTTTTTCTATCATATTCAGTTCTCGTCTTTATTTGTTTCAAACTTGCATGAGCTTCATAGTGAACTTAATATCTATGTTTCATTCTCCTTTGCGCTACACTTCATACCAAGTAATATATTTGATAACATACTTGCTGATTCCTTAGTTTCTTCCAGAATAATTGTAGTCTAGCACTTGCATAGTTCAGCAACTGTTAGCGGAAGATTAAACAATGGTGAACAAGGTTGAAAATGATGGTTGATTCTAATTTTTGTTATTGATTATCACCTTGTTTAAGGATGTACAGTGTTGCTGACCTTTTTTAACAATCAGCTATAAATATGGTATTTTAGCCATTGCCAAGAGTATCCGCAGAAATTATTTTTACAAAGTTACCACAGGTGAAATGTTGAAAATTGCACTATCCTCGGATTAGAAAATCTACCCTTAGACGTAGCATGAAAATCTTTTGCTTCACGATATTTTTATCTCTGGATTTATGAAATGGCTTTGTAAAATACCCAGCTGCAGAATTCCATTTTTAAATATGACTTCTCTGTATGATGCAGGGAAACATGAGCTAGAGCTTGAACCAACGGACACACCCCAGAAGCTAGTTTTACCACCACTACCGAAAGGAACATATCCGAACTATACTGCGCAGGATCTCTCCGAGGATTTTGCAATGGAGAGCAAGAAATTAAAGGAAGAAAGAGCACGTAAAGAGAAACAGGCTAAACACCAGCCGAAGAAAGAGAGAAAAGTTACGGAACACGGTATGTGTGCCGACGTTCTATGTTTTGGTTGCTATTGAATATATACTGCGTTAGGAAAATGATTGTTGTATCAACCTTCATTGTCATTACTTTTAGGTCATGGCCCCTGTTATACGGTATTAGATAATGAAGTCTTTGTAGCAGTTCACCTGCTTGAATGGATTGCTTTCCTACCTTTCTTGTTGTTATGCCAACTTGGAAACACCTCGTCCAAAGTTTCTGTAGAATTAATTTTGCATTTGATTTAAATCCGATAGGAAAATGTTTAGAGAGTGATAAAATACCTTATCACCGTGCTTAATATTCCCATTATTCAACAATTATGGTCCTTGACTTGACTTACTTGACAAACATTATTGAGGGATCAAAGGAACACTTACACTCATCATATTATTGTTCCATAGTACGATGTATTACGTTTTTGTTGAAAGTACTCATGGCAAAATAGTGCGATACGCAGTACCGTATGCATTTATTGAATCTTAACAGCTTTCCCGGAGCATAAAGTTGAGTGACCGAAAATGTTTTGCTGTGCCTTCCACCTCACACGTTCACAGCTAGCACTGCCCCAGTTCCGATTGGTCGATAGACGTTATTTAGATGTTGTTTTTGTTGTATTTCATTCTACGAATAGTACTGAGGACGGGGTCATTACATGTCAGGATATTATACCCTTAAAGACAGTTTCCAGAAATGAAAGTGTATCTTATACCTTTTAGTGAAAAATTTACGCAGGAGCAGTTTTGGTACCAAATATGCGCGGGATAGGACGACCGCCTTACTCCTGAATAGCCTTTCTGGTGCCAGAAGCTGTTCAGTACAAAATATGTCAACTACCTTGTTATTTAGGCCTCAGGCCCCTTTATCTTAATGTTAGGAGCAACTGCTGGAGATACCTTATTTCATTTTGAACGGCGCTTTAACACGGGTACCCATTTGCCCATTATAACTCCGAGCGCTATTTCAAGCATTCTGGAAAAGACCATAGTGAGGATTTTATAGTTTTAGATAATACTCACAACATTGTGCCGTATATTCTTCTAGGAAGAGGAGGAGGTTGTCCGGAATCACTTCCAGAAAACCATATTAGCAGATTCGAAAAGAGCTGGGTTGTTATTGTGACTGTAAAACGCTTTATTTAAAACTTATTACGAAAATTGTACGTAGGATGCCACACCTGCTAAGTTATTCGCTACTCCGTTGCCCAAAGTAGTGAGTAGTTATTGGCTTATAACCGTGTACAAATTAGTACTGTTTTATTATCGAATTCACAGGATCATCATCTTTGCAAAGGGAAGATGCTACAGCCACGACTAATTTCAAGCAAAGCAGTCTAGGTGATATAAACATTGCGTTGCTTGAGAAGGACGATATTCCCGATAATGGGAGCCGATTACAAAACATCAGGACGCATGAAAGGAGTGAAGGTGAGAACTTGTATTGTAAGAAGACTATCCATCGTCAATAGAAAAGAGGTGGAGCAAAATTTTATAAGTTGCAATGAAGACACAAGAGTTAACCCGCTTCTTATTTTTTATCGAATTAAAGCCGCATATGCAACCTACCGTCCTTTTCGCGAGTGATTTCGAATTTTCTTTAGAGTAAAACGTAAATAGTGACGAACAGCAAGGGGAACTCTTTCTTTTGATAACGCAAACTTTTGCAGAATTTTTTGCCCTTAGCTAGGTTTTATTATTGAACCTCCTACTATTACAGACGGAAGATACAAGTCATTACAATCCAAGGAGTTTATGGCCTATTAAACGCGTTTGAGCCCGTAGTTTTATAAAAAATTAAGAGACGCAGATGGATCACGATAGTTTTCTGAAGATGTTTAGGGCAGAGCTCTGTGAATATGATTAGTTTTTCATACCGAGGGTCCGAGTTAAGCGATTTAGTTTATGGAACAAGGCTCAGATGACAACTAGTAAAGTCATACTTAAGAGTATTTAATTACTAATCCGACATTCACAGCCATTTGAGAATTCTCCTTGTTTTCATTTTCTTTTGTCTTCTCCTTTTCCTTCGTTTTATTTCCCGTCTTCCCCTAACGTGACTTATTCTTATTGTTCATCCCTGTTTTTCGTCTTTACGTTCGTCTTCCTTTTCATCATTTCCTTTTTAATTCCATTTTCGTATTTCTTTTTTAATTATTCTTTTTGTTTTCTTTCTCTGCTGCTGTTGCTTTTCCCTGTTCCATTGCCACGGCCCCCGTTTCTTAAGAATCTGGAAGTCGGAAGCATTGCTATTTGTGAAACGGGTTAAATACTGATATGAAGGAGGTGTATCATATAGCTGTGTTAACGATGTTCCTTGTTTTCGAGTGATACCCCTCATTCTAGGAATGCCCTTGTTTAAAGCGCTCAGACATTTGGAACCATGATAGTCCTCTCATTTATTTGCAGAGGCAAGCCATCATTTCAAGCACAGTGCGAAGACCACGAAAGCGACTAAGAGGCCACCCGCTCACAAGATACGACCTAGGTATGATTGAAAACCCCTTCTCTTTTGTCAATTGGTTGCAATAGCATTTGTAAAAAGAAGGTAACATGTAGAAGGCGTTGTCAAAGCACGAGCCATAGCGTCTCGCAAACAAAGTGACTACCGTTGAATACGTAAGAAAGGAATCGAAACCACAAGAATAAATGCGCATGAACAAAACTTAAAGAAATAGCACAGACTGTATGCAACACCAAATTCAAAACTGTTTTGATGAGAGACACGTTTAATATCCTCTGGTCCGGTTGAGGTTTTTATAACGAAAATAAAGCTAAGGCCAATTATTACTATGCAAAATGCTGGCCTTGCCAAACGTTATTTAATCTTCTATCGGGTACAAAAACCACAAGTAAAAAAGTGTGTGTCGATGCTTCACGGAGAAATTCCTGACTGAACCAATAGCCTGTCTATGTTATGAATAGAATACTATCCAAAATTTTTGGTACAAATTGTAGGAATTGGTATGGTTCGACATGAAACACAAAACAATTAGCGGCAGCTGAGATTGAAAATTCTATGTGTTTGTTGGTGGTACAAAACAATAAAACTTTACGAAATAGCGAAAACATTTTAGCACTAAAAGGTTTTCGCTATTTCGTGCAGTTTTAATTCTATGTGTATACATTGCCAACGTGCGATCTGTCTCCAATTTCGACGCAGTAGGATACTGCTTTATTTTATTATACATTGCCCACTGTGTCTTCGCTTGAAAGCTGTCTTCAATGGTATCTCCCGAAAAACTCCTCAAACTGAAGTTACCAGATGCGTGGCTGCTTGAAAGCAGGCTTCCCTGATAGAAATGCTGTTTGATGCATAATGTTAAATGTTTAAACAACGAAATGCTGTGAGTAGTGTGATAAGAGTCTGGAGAATTAGGTTAACACTCGTGTTTGAAAGGGGCGCTTAATCAAGGATTTAATAAAGCGGATGTTTCTTTTCAATTGATATATGAGACTGATTTGTATATTCAAGGACAGTGCAGTGTTTGCGCCGAAGAAGTAGTGTACTCAGTAACCAGATTGGTTGCTTTCACTGAGGTCTATATACGAGAACTCCTGTATATCTTTATCAATCCAAAGAACTTCTTAATCACAGCTCCTCTTCGTACACATATCCTTTACACTTTCTTGCTTAACGCTTATATACATGGAGAGGACTGGTACTAGTGGCGTTTATATTACATGGGCACCCCAGATAGTTTATGGGTTACATTAAATCTGTTATAATCGATGGGAGGAGACTTAAGAGCAAACGGGAGGGCATTGCTGACGGGCTCTTAGTAATGGCACTTATGCTCTTGACGCGCTCTAGGATCCTTCATTCGTTTCTTTTAGCAATACTATTTTTCAATATAGTCTCTCCTATTATTTTTTTGCTCTGAAAGTAAAACATTTACGTAGTTTGGTCATCGTGGTTTGCTATGGATTTAAAAGAGTTAATTAATGGGATTTGAATGGTCAAGTTTGAATAATTACAAGTAAAATGGATCCGTGACCCATGCATTCGCAGCGTGCGCTCCAGCAAGTGAGCTACGTGCACTATGATGATAAGATATGTATTTCTTTAGTGGCCATATTATCTCCCAATGCTCCGCCGGTGAACATAGCATCCATCTCCTCGTAATTTTGTAGGCCAGCCCCCCTATACCATGTGACTGAAGCGTGCAATCAGTGCTATGTGACCAATCAATGGGCCTGAAATTAATTGAAAATTGCCAAGTACCATGGAGAAAGTTTAATAGTTTGTGAGTGTACCCAAGTCGATCAAACTCGAGTTGCAGAGTGAAGTAATGAGGACTCTGCTCTCTTCCCATGATTTTGATCTTAAAGGAAGACATCAACAAAGTAGAAAGTATAAATAAAGCGGATCTATTTCACCGTTACAATATGTAAGTAAAAGCTAAATTCATCATGGCCATTAAATAATTTCTCAGATGTCTCGGCACATGCGTTTTTGTGAGTATATACTTAAGCACGTCTTGTGACTGAACGCAAAAATTACCATTTTAACGCGGTTCTCCAAAAATGAGCCCGAGCAATAAGAATCCATCTCCTTGCCACGTAGTGTGGGCACATATCAAGACTAAAATCATGTCGAAGATTGCAAATGCCCTTAAAGTGTATAAAATCGTCGAGAACAAGATAGAACGGGAGTTAAATTTAAGGAATGAAACTAGGTTACCAAAACCTGTCCTGTCATACTTGCAGACGTTTACCGGCCTACATATTAGATTAGTTAGATTTAAACAGATTTTACTGTAATATTGTAACTGGTTGTTTGGCTTATCCCAAAATGGCTCATTCCTGCGTTAACTTTGATTAGGGAGCCCATTGGAAGTGGCCCGCTGATCTCGTTTCAGTGTTTTATCTTGAGATAGCTGTTATTATTGTAATAAGTATGGTCGTATACATTTATACCATGCAGGAAGCAGCAGCACACGCAAAGAGAGAAAAAGAAAGCCGGGTATGCTGCCTTATTTGCCACACGTAAAGACAAGACGAGACCAAGTGGCTTCGGAGCATCACAACAGTCACACGGTCTTACCACAAATAGTGCGCCAACTTACAACAATCACCAAAACCAATTTTCATCAACTGGAGATGATGCGTCATTGTACTATGGTCCCATGCAAGGTACGTCAATTCACCACCTCCTTCAATACATGTTTATCATTACTCATTCTTGGTTGTAGGTAGTGGGTTAATCAAGAGTGGGTAGGCATATTAATGACCGAATTTGTAGATAGCTTGATGCTGGGGCTACGTGGACAAGAATTTGTGGATTTGGCGGGCTAACACCAGCTTTGGGACAGATGATGTTGGTATTTCTTTTTTTTTGTCACTCGAGTTTTTTTGGACCTGTTCTGCAGAGATGTCGTTTGATAGCACGTGTTGTGTATTACTACCTTTGTTTAGTAGACGTTAGATTTCACTAAACATCTCGTAATGTCGTCTTTGCGAAAGCGTGTTTGGATATCGAAATCTTACACGATTGACCACAATTATGTCAAGCGTTAAGTGTGCTAGTATTTGCTTAAAGATTATTATACGTTCTGGGTTCGTTTGTGATTACAAAAAGAAATGAGGTTGTTAATTTGGGCAAAAATAACGTTACTTTCAACGCTACCGATACAATATTGAGTACAGGACATGTTTTCTTTATCCTTTTCCTATTACAGGTTTCGGAGCAGCTTCTTCATCTGTGCTTCATGACTTAAACGATCTTGAAGGACAAATACGACAAGAATTTTTTAGAAACCAGAGGCATGGTTACGAGCAATAAGGTTGTAACTGAAATTTCGTAAGTAACGGGTATGCAAGATAGTCGTTGTACTGATTAAAAAGCCAGAGCGCTTTATCTTTCGAATAGATACACTCAGTTGGTACATTAAGATTATTACCTGCTATTTGAAGAGTTAACTAGTGATGCAGATCTTGAAAATTGTGACAAGTGACGGATTCACAACGCTAAAAATTTTCACCAGACACTGGTCATAGCGTCTGGAGTGAAGGGAGATTAATATCGCGAGGAATTTATAGGAAATCGGAGGTTTAGAACATGTCTTTGCGAGTAACACTTGTATGAGGGACACATTTTTGGGTGCAGTTATTGAAAAACATGTTAAATTGTGAACGAATTCTTTTTTTGCGACAAAGCGCAAGCTTCTTTGTTTTGATAAATGCAACTTCCAGAACGGCAGGGTGAAATGGAGAATGCTCTTTTTCTAATTTCCCGAAGGAATCCAGTTGAAGATTTTCCACAGATGACTTATATTTAATCTGCCGCTGAGTTGCTATTCAGGATACCGAGTTATTTTGCAAACAGGGCTAGATCAAACTCCAGATACGTCATTACATTGGCTTATGGCGACTGGCGCACGTTGCGTAATTCTGTAAGGCAGTCCCTGCGACTTTCGTCGTGTATAATCGTTGCCATGACGGCATGTAAAGTTTTAAACCTATAAACGTTTTGGTGTGATAGTAAGCACATCTTTGCGGGGTGCAGGCAGGAACTTTTGAGTGGAATACACTTTAGGCGGTTGCACCGTCGAAAGAGATTTAATCGGAGGTGCATCTATCCATTTGTCAAATTTTCATGAAACACTTCCAATCCTCGGTAGTCGTTGATGACCTGGGTGCTTTATCGGTCTGTATTTGGACAAGGCGGAAAAATGGAAGTTCTTTGGGAAATAATAATATGACATTTTTCAGGTACCCATTTTCTAGAAAAGTTGTTTCAACGGTTACTTTTTCAATATCTAGCTTACTTTTCGAGCTGATGACAAGGGGCTGGCAAAATATGAATCCACTACTTAACGCACTTTTTAAATTATCTGATAACATCAGTTAGATACTACGCGCTGAGAAGACAGTTCGTCAGACATTCCTATTTAATTGCTTGTCCACTTACGGAGACACCGTTATTAACAGGGTAGAAAAGGAAGCTTTTATTTTGATGACCTTGTAACTACAAGCATCGTTAGACATTGTCATCTGGCAGCTCTAGAGCGGTTAACATCTTACGAAAGTAAGTCTGTATTTGTGGTGTTTCTGGTTACTTGCATAGTCAGGTACTGATCCTGCTTCTGTTTAGGTAGACATAAAATAGTAAGAAGGGGTAGTAATACGTCTACAGTTCTTAAATTTTGGAAGGGACTGTACTTATTACTGGAAAGAGTAGGAGGTTTTGTAATTATCTTTAGGTTGAAGGATGAATGTAGTTAATAGTTGTTAAATCGTATCTAGAAATATTTCCCCCTCTGATACTTAGTTGTAGTCAAGACTGTTCACTCGACTGGCATGTTCTTGAGCCAATTGCAACTTTGTTCTTCACAAATTTAGGATTTTTACATGAACGTGTTAGCAGGTGGATATTATTGTAAAATGATGTATCGCGTGGTGGAAATAATTTTTGTGGTGTACGTTTGGGTTGAAATAGAGGAAATTTACCCAAAGCCCTTTATTATTTGTCCTTTACAATTGAACAAGGGGCAGTAGCATGTGAAATGAGATGAGTTAAAACCGTTAATTGCGAGAAATGGATGGAAGTACTGCAGTGAGTGATTTGGGGTTTGCTATCGTATGATGTGGAATCATCCCCGATATTTACAAAATCTCAATCTCCTAAATTAACCTAAATGATCCAGAATATCAGACAATCGCCTCATCGATTATTCCAGATTCTGTGCTGCCTCTTCTCCGGCGCCACTGCATTCCTCGTATGACGAAAGTCTGTCCAGGTTCAAATATGAGATTGGGTGATGTTTTTACCTTTATGAATACCACAATTCCATTTCAACTTAAAGTGGGGATGTTGCCATTTTCCACTTTTTAACATTTCTTGCTGTTTGTTGTATCATAACTTGTAACATAGATTATAGTATCAATGACCATCCGTGTAAACTGATAATTCTTGTTTAGAATCTTGTAAAAGTTTTTACCCTTGTACAAATGTACATAGTTTACCTTTTCATTGTATATATTAGACGTCATTAGTGTACTTATGTAGCCATTATTGTTGAAAGGTTTATGTTTAATATAATAGCATCATTCGGTGCCAATCTAGCATAGTGGAATAGAAATACAAAGTTTTGTTGAAGCTGTATGTGGTACTTTCTAGAGTTCGTCAATCTTTTTTTATTATGCCCCTTTTACTTTAAACGTTGGGAAAATGTTTTAAATTGCTAGGTGGCAAGTGGAATACTATCCTTTGCAACAAAAATGACTCGACGATGAGGAGGGTTTGTTAGGATTCCCTCAGTTCTTAAGACATTGATATCGCAATTCATTTGTATTCGTAGTGAGATATTTTTCAGTTGTTGTGCAGATGCGTAGTGAACGAGATAGTTCTGACAGCACGTAGCTTGGAAGACTCGAGAGCATATTTAAACTGGCAAATACCGTTCATGTTGTAAACTCCTTGTTTTACAGAAAGCTATGTTAATCAGAAAGTTATTTTCACTTGTACTGTATACAAGGTGAACGCAGTTTATATTGAGGTCCTCCGCATACGCAAAATTTCGTTAATAAATGATGACGTTTGAGCCTATTTTTTCTCCCTGAAGAATCAGCTTGTTCCCCAAACATAGTATCGCTTGCCTAAGAAAATAAGAGGGCTTAACGTTTTAATTTTAGAAACCTAATACTGATGAAAGTATATAGCTTTCTACTATTTCCCCGGTGTAAATAATCGGGATATGGCAACTTGTGTTGTAATTTTCAGACATCAGATAAACTGGCAATGCAATACTTCCCTATTCAACTCGGTGTTGATCTGATGGACAGGTGAACATAATGTCCGCTTCAAGTAGAACTGGTTCGAATAATATTCTTTTGATGTGGAGTTTGTTTTAATTTTATAACATATTACCAGAGTTTCATGTTCGAATACTCGTTAACTTAAAGATGAGACATTATTTTTGTCTTGACAGAGTATTTTAAGGATTTTAAGTATCTAGGCTCCTGGATAAGCAGCACAGAGGCTGACGTAAAGCGGCTGTCTGGAAGGCATGCAATAAGCAGACAAAGATCTGGAAATCTGACCTTTCTAGAGAGTTAAAAGTGAGCCTGCTACGCTCCACCGTGGAATCTGTGTTGCTCTATGGATGTGAAACGTGGACCCTGACCGAACAGCTCTGTAAACAACTCGATGGCTGCTATACCAGGATGCTAAGAACAACAGTAGGCATCCACTGGAATCAATTCCTCAGAAATGAACAACTTTACGGTAGCCTCCCAAAAATCTCCGATAAGATCAGGGGACGAAGACTGAAGTTTGCCGGTCACAGCGTGAGAAGTCAGGATGAGCTAGTATCCAAACTAATACTCTGGACCGCCAAGTACGGTCGGAGGAAACAGGGCAGACCAGTACTCACCTACATCGACTCACTTAAAAAGGACTCAGGTCTTGACGTGACAGAACTGGAAAATGCTATGACTGACAGAGCAGTATGGCGAGCCATCACCGCTCAAACAGACAGATGATCGTTCGCCATACTTGGTGACAGAGAATGGACAGATGTTGATGATTACAATTGTAATAGTAAGGATTCCAAGGGTTGCGAAGAAGCATGAACAAACCGGGTCCTAGCCTATTAGACACCGTACAGCAATAATTCCGAAGTGACCTCATCTATTATCGTGTTCCATTGCTTAAAGTTTCGCAGTCTTTTCATAGCCGGGCCATTTGGGTTTAGATATCACTCCAATCACCACGAAAAGGAAATCAAAATCTTACTATGAGACCGCCGAAACAAATGGTAGTATGTCACTTAGTCCAGTTTTACTGCCCTGTGACCCCTCTTTTCGTAAAAGATGTGTTGCTATTCTTTGATTCGTTTTCATCAGATGCTTTCAATCGGCAGGCCAGCCCTTCTTCCTTTCGCCCATCTGGTATGGCAAGGTCATAAAAATGCTGTGATATCACTGGAACCAGAAACAATTGATAAATTGTTGAGCTAAGGCTAACTTCTCGGGGACAACCAAAAATCTTATTGTTTTGTAATGGTGTGCACGTCATCTACTCAAAACCCGTTCTCCTCCTGCAGAGCAGAAGTTTCTTAAAGTGATAAACTTTGCCCTTTACGTCAGTACATAAAATTTGTCTTCGACAGCCTTTTCGTAGATAATTATTTTCTTTCTGCGTGAATCCCGTCGTCGTTGATCACAACTTATTCACACAATAGTTAAAGTGACTTTTATTTACGTCCAAAAGCTATGTTAACCGTGTTCCGCCAGCTACTGAATTGTTTTCTTATGAGAAGTATCCATATTCATGGCGTTGTGAAATGTGACTCTTTGACTTCATTTATGAGTCTCATGACATGTCGGCGTTATGTTATTTACCAACATCCACGAGTAACAGATTGTGGAATACGTTCAATTATGGCTCGAAAATTCAATAAGTGAAGAATTCTTTCATCGGCATATCTTTCATACACAAAAAAGCCTCGTCTCGAATATATCTCAAACGAGACTATGTTTCAGGCATAATAAACATAAATCCAGGTCCAAGCTAACAATTTGTAACATCAAGTTTCATTATATAGGTTCTGACTGCTTACTGAAGTTTTGGGACAGGTTTCGTTCCAATCTGACAGAAAATCATACTCAAGCAGGGGAAAGAGGAAATATTTTCGATAAAAAATAGGCTGGAAGCAAAATAGGGACCAGGCGTTAACGTGTGGACAATCTGAGAAGACTTTGAAATCGAATTATCTTGATATTAATGTGGAAGTTGCTATTTTTGACTGGTAACACTTTCCAATGTCCACCATCGTAACTTGAAGTTACATTAACATTATCTTTGCCACAAGTTTACTGAGGATATTTGCTTTTTCTGCAGTACAAATATAGGGGTACAATCAACAGTATTACTTTGGAATAAAATTTGAACAATATATCTAGAGAAATTTTAGAAAGACTGGTTATTTATATAAAGAAACATCAAACTTAAAACTGTAGTTAAGACAAACAAATGTAGCGA
>JAAAKL020007076.1:0-17272 GCA_010016065.2 Carybdea cf. marsupialis auct. non (Linnaeus, 1758) | reverse complement strand
AAAATCCAGTTACTGTTATGATAAAAAGCAGTGTTTTTTTGTTCTTTTTTATGTGGATTTTCTGCTTCAATGAAAGTCATGCTTTGTATGTGTTCAAACTTGCAAGGCATTGCTATTACATTAGACATCAGGAATAAATATGTTGTAATCTGGCATTTTCTAAGGTTTGCACAAGTTGTACAGAGATCAATGGCCATGGAACCTGCACCTTAAGAGTAGAAATCATTTCAAGTTTGGACAACAGCAAATCAAAGCATGTAACTCAGCCTTTCTACTTAAGTGTAGACAAGTCTGTCCTCTTAGCTACACATGGTATGTTTACGCAGGAAGCAACTTGAGTCTTGACTCAAGCACCCTTTGGTTTAAGCTCTTAAAATCTTTTCAAGTTGTTTAAATAACTGACCAAGGAATCTGGTTTTCGTGAATGTTGGTAGAAGTCACTTGAAAACTAATATTGATATATACATGTATATGTAAATGGGATTGGCATTACTGTTATTTACATTAATTGTAATCTGCTAAAACCATATTGTTGTATATATGTGTACATGAATAAGAACAACTGCTTATCATTTTGTTAAGGAATGAAGTATGCTCCAAGAAGAGAATTTAAAGAGCAGGAATGTCAGGAATTGTGAGGTCAGGAAAGCTTTGTTTCTAGCTTGTATGTAGAGGAGTGTCATGCATTTGTAATGTCAACGTGAAGGGCCATTGTGATATTACATACTCAGCATGTAGTGGATTCTGTTTTTCTGATAATGAGAGGGATTGATTTGTGAACTGAACCCTTTTTAATATCATTCATGTACCATAGCAGAGAAAGACCTGCTCAAAATGCTCAAAAGAAGAAGTTCCTTGTGCGACCTCAGTCAAGCATGCCTTCACAACATCACTCCACATCTTCCTATCTTCCCTAAGAGTTGGCAGATCATTCAGTTCAATGTTGATGTCTCTAATGATACTGTCCAGGTAGCTGAATGGGCGTTTTCCTCTGGTAGGACAACTCAGTCTCAGAAAAAGAACATCAGAGATGACTTCCTCTTTTACTCTGAAACAATGCCCTGCAAACCTTGCTCTTCTTTGAGCTACCACAGTGGAAATTGCTGGAATATATATTTCAGCGCAAAATATGTTCCGAGGTCAATGCAAAGATCTGGGGAGATTAGTTTGGAGCTAATGGTGCAAGAAGAAAATATGAATTGTGATGTCATCAAGATAGTTGGAAGTCCCAAATAATCATATTCTGCTTTTGTTACAAAATTGCATTCCCAAAGTGCTTTTATTCTAGACCCTAATATTGATTTGGAGAACTTTTTGCAGTGGTCATTAGCAACTTATTTGCCTTAAAATCATGAGGGTCAGGGTTAAATACCTTGAGGAGCCATCAGTGATGTCAGGAAGGGCATCCAGTGTTAAAGTGCTCTATGCAGAGGTACAAGTCTGGTGTGCATGGGCATGGCCTACACCTACATAGAGGAGTGCACAGCCTAAACAGCATCATCATCTTTTAGTACATATTTTTCTCCCTAGATAAAATTATTTTCAATATCTTTTGATTTAAACTGAATAAACTTACATAGGTCAGAGTGTCTCTTAGATGTAATTTTCTAGGATACATAATTTTGTGTGCACTTGTTTTTCCTTTCTTGGTCATTCACAGAAAAGTATGACACTTAGTTTTAAAACTGTCAAGGTGGCCTATTGTCTTACCAAACTGGTTATTCCAAACCAAATGCTTGTATTATTCCAACCACTCTGATTATTGATTTCAACCAAAGGTTCTTACCCACTCTTATTCCAGCCTTCTTTTACTCTGTACCTCTGAGTAACCATGAATGAGTTAGTAATGAAACATGTGACAATGTCATAGGATCTAGATCTAAATAGGTGTGGATGATAAAATAGCCACTATGAAGTAGACCAAGCAGCTACAGTTATTCAGTGGCATGACTTCGTTCTTCAGAGCTGTTATATATCAAGGAAATTGAGAAATTGCAATGTTGCTATGAGTTTATATCACCTTCTGGAGACTTGAGTTTTAATACTCAAGAAGGGGGAGACTTATTTTTTATAAAAATTAGAATGAATCTAGTGTGAAGAAAAACTTATAGAAATTTGCATTGAAAATACCATGTTGTGATGTTTTGGTGACTGTCATTCACGAGGCTCCTGCGATAGTTGTTTCATTTTGACTGAAGCATATTTTATGCTAGGACCTAAGAATACAAGTGCTGTCTCGTATTTCACACTAGAGGGAAGTAAAATAGCATCAAGGTAACAGTTCGTGATTTCCCTTTGAAAGAGGGGGCTCCAACCTACCTACGTTCTCTTACCTCGAGACGCACATCCTTTGAGAACTGCTAACGATTGAAATGTGTATGTACTTAAATATGGATCCTCCATAGGGAATGGGGTTGATTTTAGAGGCTGAATAGCAGTTGAATATTCAAAAACTTTACGAGGAGAATGGTAAAAGTGCCTTTGGGCATAAATTTGCTCTCAGTGGAGAGGTCCTGCTTGGGAAATTTTAATTGTATTGCTGGTAGAGGATGCCACACTGCTATTTGGGCATTCTATTTCAGGACAGCGAATCAATTTTGTTTTGATGTAAGGGGGTCATAGCAGCATGATCCTTTTGTTATGACAATGAGTATGTGAAATATTATTTGCTTTTTCAAATTAAATGCACTTTTCAGTGGGAAAATTATTAGGGTCTTAAATTGATTTTATTGGAGGATATTTTATTTATTTAGTAGTATTGTTGTTTACTAGCAGTTCATATGGTACTGAAAGGAAATGTTTACATCAGTCGAATACAAATAGGAATATTTTATAACCTTCAGTGTGAACTGTTTCCCGTTGGGTGGCTCTGTTTCCGCATTTTAGGGGCCAAGGAAACTTTTCCATTTTAGTGTAAAGTCTGTTGATAGTCTTTCATACTTAACTAGACTGTCCAATCACTACTTTTGCCCCCACTGCCAAGAGAACATCTCCAGTCAGGCCCACCTTGCTTCAGAGAATCCCAAGCTTAAATATCACGCTGATCCCCAGGCTCTCAACAGTGAATGCTATTCCTGGATAGACAGAAGGATATACGGATCTGATTTTAGTATTTCGATATTTTCTTCTCTGCCATGGACATCCCAGCTCTTTGGCAATCACTGATACAGCGAGCTTTCTCCAAACGTCTCTATGATCGCACGTATATATTATTCTATTTCGTCTTCTGTCGGTGATTTGAGTCATCGCTGTCAAGAAAGTTAGTCGTTGTCTCCCACGTGATCTTTCACCGCCAATTTAACTAGTCAAGGCGAAATGTTCCAATTCTTTTTTCCGATGAATATGTCCTAGGAACTGCATCTGCCTATTCCTATGGATTTGAACACTTCGCGTTCTGTACGTCTGCATTCGACTTCCCATGAGTCCATGCTATTCTCACTAGCCTTCAATAACACCACATCTCAAAGCTTTATATCCTATTTTCGTAATTTTACTAATCGTCTAGATCCCTGAACCATATGTTAATGTTGATCAGACATATGTTTTAAGTAACTATTTCCTGGTCTCAATTTGTAATTTACGGTTCGCAAGCACTGGAGACATATTCTGAAACACGGATTTTGCAATCCCGATCCTTAGCTTAATTTCCTTATCTGTATTGCTGTCTGAAGTCATTAGCCCACCGAGGTAGTTAAAAGATGAGACTTGGTTTAGCTTTTGTCCGCTGACGGTTACCCTACATTGTGGTGGGTGCTCATTCTTGCTGAGAAACATAGTTACCAACTTGACCATATTGATCTTCAATCCCTTGACTTCACTTTCTCTGGTGACAACATCCATCAGATTCTGCAATTTCTTCTCATTGTCAGCTAGAATTACAGGGTCATCTGCTTATCTAATGTTCGTAATCTGTCTACTCATCTGACTGTCGCGTGATCTATTTTGTCTAGAGGTTGAATAAGAGTGGCGATCCTACACAGCCTTGCCGGACACCACGTTCAATGTCTTACCAATCACCAACTTCTCCATCGCATTGATGACGAACATTGCATTCCTGGTGGTTCTGTCTTGAATAAGCCCGTATTGCTGTTCCGATATCTCATCACTTGTTCGTCTTCTAATGCGCTCAATCAGCAAACGCACTAGTCTCCACGTAACATGGGTCATCAAACTGATGATGCTTTGTTCCTCGCATTTGGTGGTCCCTGCCTTTTTCTGTACTGTGATTCAAATATATTTGCAACATTCATTCGGTATTGTTCCTTCTTGATTGACGGCATTCATCATTTCATCCAAAGAGGCAGTATCTCGACCATCTGGAGCAGCGGCTTTCACAGACGCGATCTTCCGGATAGCTCCTCTGACGTCATCTTGCGCCTACGTACGTTTTTGCAGCTGTTAATCCACGATTGATGGTGAAATAGTCGATTTGGTTTCTTACTCCATCCCCTGGACTGCGCCATGTATATAGGCTGCTCGTTTTGGCTGCTTAAGTGTTTCTGATCACCAGCTAATGTGCCTTACACCACTCAATCCATCGCTGCCCCCTGTCATTTCTCTCTCCCAGTCCGTGTTGGCCTAACACTTCACATTAAATTTTGTCTTAAATTTTGGGTTCGTTTCTCCAATGTTCAGCTTTGGCATTCATATCTCCCATGACAGTTTTTATCTAACATGGTTTGTGATGCCGATATGCTTCCAGCACACCGTCGTAGAACCCTTCGAGCTCCTCCTGTGTGCTTGTGTATAAGTGACTAAAATTGAATTTGAAGGGTTTGGCGTAAGATCTCACTATGATGATAACTAGTTCGGCTTATGGCTATAATAATAAACTATGATGTAGCCGTTTGCCTTAATTTTTCCCACTTGTGGACAGCACACCTCAGATAAGCCCAGGACATAAAGATCTGTTCTCTTCATCTCCAAAACAACGTTGTCCGACTTCCCTGCCTGATATAACGATCTCACGTTCCACGTGCCTATTCTCTTCTCCACTTTTAGCTGCACGGTCGCACGATGATGGTCGAAGATGCTCCATGCTGCGACTCCCTACTAGCAATGTCGCAAAATGTCGTCAAGCCCGTTAACACTGTTACGAATACCAATTTTATTGTACATTGCACCATTGATTTTCTTGGCATTTATTGAGACGGTGTTTGGCCATTGGCTTCCGAATGGCAGTGGCTGCCAGTTATTCTCTGCTGGCCAATGGAGTCACAAAAACACCTCGCTTGCCAGATATTAACTTTCCCTCGGTGGAGTCCACTCTTCCCGCTGTTGCACCAGCCGACTAAGACAGCTTTAATGATCATAGACTGCCTCAAACTTAAATTTCGATGTATGAGAGTTTCAAATATTTCAACACCTTCATAAGTAAACGATACTGCGCAAAGTTCATTGCAGCCTTCACTAATGTGAACACACACACACATTATTTCATCGAGGCACCAGCACATAGCAAACAACTCAGTCTGTGTACATTGATTGTTTTGGATGGTAGTGTCTGGGCCGAATAACATTCGTGAGTCCTATGACCTTATGTACCGTAATACAGCTCTGGTAAGACAGTCCTGCAGAGGTTTGAAGGTAGTTTATTCCTACTGGGTCTCGATTGCAACGTACTAAAAACGAGACTCAGGTGAATAGATGCATATATATGTATCCTAGCATTAAAGCACCGGGCCCCATGGATCCGCAAGGCCCTAAGAAATGACGTTATTTAGCTAACCCCTAACAGCGCCGTAGTCTGTGTATCAATATGAGAGCTGACAAAATGAAGATACAGTTGAGTCAAAAAGCCAATGTAATCTATTATTGTTGTCCTCAGATGTACAATTAACGGAGGAATATATACAGAACGTTGGATTTAATAAACATTTACAGTTGCGACTATTTACTATAAAGTTAAGAGCAACGCCATAAACTCGATACAATTCAACATCCACGTAGTAAAATAAATAACAAATTTTGATATAAACCTGGGGAAATACTAATGGTTATAATTATATTGCATATTTTATAGGATTACACCATGTGAAGAGTGAATTATATTTAGTAGTCTACTACAGGTTCATGGTAACTTCTGGAAGGCCCACTGATAATATTTTGATCTCGCAGTTCAAATAACTTGTAAATGTTTTCGAAGACACCCTTGGAAGTAAATTGCAGGGAATCTTTATTACAAAATTCTGTTTACGTCACCAAAATAAGATCCCTTAATGTAGATTTTATCGTATTCATTCAGACCTTATATTTATCCTTCAATTAATTCACTAAGCATGGCTAGATTACGGGACTTTTTCAGGAGGATGATTTGAAAACTCTGGTCTTTTTCATGAAACAAAGAAATTCAGAGCTGTGATTTTACTCGGACTCAAGGAAATTGCATTTGAAGTAGATGGGCTCGGCGCTATCTTGAAGCACTCTACAATTAAAGCTTGGCATCATAACTGTTCACAGAAAATCGAGGAATATGTGTCTGACTTATAAAAGTTGTAATTAGGCTATTGTAATTGGCCCCGAGAGCAAATTACGGACGTAGTATCCATTTAAACTGATATACTCCATGTGCAGGCCGCACAGTAATGCAGCGTATGGGTTTTCATTCTCTCAGCTGCGTCATCAACTAGGATGCTTAATGGATTTAGTAAAGTATGAAACAGTTTACACCTATACGGTTCTTTCAGGTTAGCGATTTTAGCTTCGATCTGGCCATAGCCTCGCAAAAATACGTCATCTTAAGCTATAATGGTAGGGCTAAAAGCTCAGGTAAACATCGATCATGGTTGTCACAGTGAACTTCTCCTAGTATATTATTGACAAACATCGTACCTTTTTAAACAACTTGGAAGTTCGTACTCAGGATATCCGAAGTCAAAACTCATATAGTTATGTGAATCATCATAATACTCACTACCTTTCTCTAAAGAACCAGAGGAACTAACTGTAAAGAAATCAACATACCATTCGTATGTAGCCTCTCTATCAAACAAAATGAAAACGAGGACTCTTGTAACCTGAAAGAACCGTATTGATTCTGCGACATCACGTAAGCATTATTGCACAAAACTAACATTGCTCTTTACGTTTGAATCGAATGTGTAGTTGCCATCTGCAACAAGAAAGTTCTTGCTACAAAGGAAGAAAGTTTACCTAGACAAACCTTTCATGTCACCGTGATCTAAAGAATAATGTTAGATAACAACGTAACAATGGTATATGCATCTACACAAAGAAAATATCACGCTGAGTCTGTGTGGGAATGAAGAATCAACCTGATAGTAGTTATTTAGAAATTGTTTGGCTTGTTAACTTTAGTCTGCTTTTTGTTTACGTTCTTTTCGGTTTTCTTAACATTTCAAAAAATCCAACAGCCTGGGTCATTTCTATTTCACGTTTATTCGAATATAAGACAATTCCTTACCCCTGTAAATTATTAGCCCCAATTATCAGACACCAATAAAGGTAGCGTCGATTCTGTGATTGGAGGACTCAAAGATCTTTTACAACCAACATTGACCACATTTTTCAGGCCAACTTTGAATGCTGTTTCTAATTCTGGAAAACGGGTGTCTTTTTTAGATTTTTTGTTACAAAATAATCGTACAGAGACTATATTTAGGTCCCTGGGTGTACTAAACAAGGGTTGCTTTGGGCATTTGTGAAGTGGGCAGACCCGTTGTGGGAGCGAAGGGAACCTCAAGAGCGGACGGAACACGGCAATGGGCCCGCTGTGAACAAAGCTGGTGATCTTGCTTTTGATGGAGGACCATTTGTAATGCACGAAATAAAGGTCTTTATTCTGACAGAGACGGATCCTTGTGAAGACACTCGCGATTCTGTAGTTTGTTGTTAATTGTAGGGCTTAGCAATGAATGAAATTTCTTGCATATAATTATCTAAACAAATACGTAAACGTATTCCTATACTTACATCAATTTGTAGTTTATTCCACAATATTATCACATATTTTCATATGTTACGACCTCAAGGAATTTATTGGGAAGTCTGGGTAAACAGACCTATCTGTTGTGCCCGAAAAAAGCGAGGTAGACGGTGACATTGTCCGATCTCGCGGGAAAAGTTTTGTAGGGATCATCTGCCCCTTGGAGTTTGGTGGGTATTCCAGTCCTGTCTGCTTAGAGCTTGTGTCGCTGGCCATGGATGGTCTTACATCTTGAATACTCGGTTGTACAGAGCTCTCCTTCTGATCCTTCGTTCCTGAAAAATACAAAAGAATTGACTTTAGACGGTTCTTACCGATGACAGCAGATGAACTTTCTGGGGCTTGTAAAGCGTGAGGATTAACTGGATAGCCATTGGCCAAGATACCCCGAAGAGAAATGGGGAAATGTTACCAAAGCAAAAACTAGAAGAAAGAAAAAAGCATTACTTCCTGTCGGCCGTCAACCAACAGAAATGAGCATTGATACATTGCTAATGCTGACCCTCTCTACAACGCCTTATTAGATGAGATATCTAAAATGTGTCATTTCTGCTGGTAGAAATTAGAAATACGAAAACGCAGGGAATCACACGTAGTTTGCGGGGTTTTAGATTCTCCATCGGTATAGTAGCAGGCAGATACTTGCCATTTCTGGGAAACATTCGGAACGCGTCTTGAATGTCTACGTGAGTCCCCATGAATGTCCGCATTTCCTTTTTGTGTTAATATGCAACAGTCGTAAATCTGGAAACTTAACTATAGGCACGCAAAAGCAAGTCATTCAAATCACGCTTAGAAGTTCGGATTTTGCCCCGATTGCCCATAGTACTAAAATGCTATATTCAAAGACACAGCAATATACCTTCTTTATTAAAATCGAACTTCCCGACCAATGTCTCGAATGCATTGAGGTGATCTACAGCAGGTTGCTCCCCTCTTTTCTTCTCCAGCAACCGAAGATAGTATTTCTTTATTCTGTTTACGATAATCTTGCGTTCCTTAGCAACTTCTTTCCTAGACAAGAAATAGCAAAATACAAAATTGTTTGTTCAGATTGATTGAAAGACAAAGGATGATTCAATTCTCGCGGTCATGACAAAATAAGGATGCAACGTTAGGGCAGGAACCCCCTCCCCCTTTCCTGATACATCTCGATCATTATGAGAACTGGAGGATACCGTATTCCTTTAAAAACTCTAAGTTTTAGTTGAGGTGTTTATTAGGGGGCGGTGTTTATCAGAAGGCGGCGTTTATTACAAAATGACTAATTGGGTAAAACAACTTATGTTTCAAAAAACGTAACAAAAAGATTGTGTGATTAATGCGAACATTACAAGTAAATATCATCTCGCACAATGTAAACATTATTAGTTCTTGTAGTATATGAAATTTTAAAATTTAGTCTGTTTTCTAATAAACGCCCCTTTTCAAGATGCCGCGTTTACCAGAGGGCGGCGTTTATTACAAACGTTAGGCTGGACGTGCGGCATTTATTAAAGGAAATACGGTATCTTAGCACGGAGGCCAGTAACAATTGATTTTCACTGTCCAAACATTTTCCAGGCATTACAAAGAAAATCCTTCAAATTTCCATGTCAATTTGCATGAGAGAAAGCAAAAGCAAAAGAGTTGCTCATGGTACAAAAATGTTCCAAAAATTTCCGGGAAAATGTCCCGAAACACTAAATTTCAAGGAATTTTTAGTCTTGAATCTTTTTCTATGACTTTCCACGATTTTCCTGATTTTTGTCCATCGCTTTTTCAGGTACTCCTACCAAAGTTGTAGAGATTAATAATGCAAAACGCATAAGTCTTGTTACAAGTATTTGCTACAAGTATTTTTTCCAGTACCTTTTAAGCCCTTTTACATCTTGCTTCATATAAAACTAATTTTTATGTCTCTACGAACATTCAAATCCTCTTTAAACACGCGAGGGGCATTGCGTAGCTTCAATTGAGGTTTGCAATTGTTACTAACAATTTGCTAAAGCAAATGTCACTCGAACTTGTTATTACCTGATACTTTCCGTTGCGCTCTCTCTCGTCTTCTTGACGTGTTCCGTGAAATCAGCTTTAATTTTGTTCAATGCTTCAAGGTAGTACTCACGCATTTCCTGCAGGTAAGCCTCGTTATCTGGGACACAAGGAACTGTCTAAGAGAGAGAAAACCGGCGAATTTGGTTAGGGTTATACATAAGTTACCATACAAGAATGAGGTGGAGAAATTTTGTCAGTTTTCAGATACCGCTTCCTTCCTTCTTGCCACAAAGGATGATCTATGCTATTCTGAAGATACTAAGTTCTGTTGACTCAGTTAAATCCGCTGGGCTTATCATATTATGGGTCATGTGTCAAATTTACCAAGAAGTCCAGATTTGATCTTTCAAGACAACGAGGTGAAGAAAATTTTACTGTCATTGCATGTTCAAATGAAAAACATTGAACAAGACAGAAGAGACCAACTGCAGAAATATCAGCAATTAGCATTCGAGATTCGAGAGAGAAGAACAGACTATGAGGTCAAATTATTCCAATAATTATCGGATGCACTGAAGAAGCAATGGAAGCAACGGATCAGCTTAAAGGAAGCTGAACACATAACGAGAAACGATATCCAATGCAAAGGATGTGTTACTTGAATATGAAAACTGTGTTACGAACGGTATTGTAAGGACTTATCCAAGGAGATTAATCCCTCCGATTGAATGTAAAGTGGCAAATAAAGACTAGCAAATATTACTACTTGTTATCACTACTGTCTTTCTAACAGTAGGAACCACATTGTCAAGTTATAGCTTGACATTGTTTTAAACTCAAAAAAATCTACAGCGGCAGTGTGTAATAGAATGCTGGAGTGAACGTGACTATGAACCAGCATACAAATTGGTTTATTTAAGTAAGAATAACAACATCAAAAAGGCATAAACTTGGTTACAATGCTTACAATATACCGACTTAGGCGAAGTCATTTTCTGAGTAATCCGAGGATCTGTCGACAGCAAAATTCAAGTTGTGTGATATGTGCAATTTCTATCACTATATATATAATCAAACAGTAACCGAAACATGTCCGGTAAATGAAGGGCAAGAAGTCAGTAGTTAATCCATCGAAAGCTGGCTTGCAATACTCAGCGTTCCCACAATCAAACTTGTCTAAAGGTTGCCAAGTTTCACTGCCAAAAATTTCAAAGTTCAAAATCCGCATTTTCAACACATGTACATAGATTAAAAGTAAAAGAACTACAATAATAAAAAATTCTCAGTTAATGGTTTTAAAATTGTTAGTTGTGCAATATAAGATGATGTCAACAACAAAGATTGTTCTTTTATGGCCAAAGGGATTCCCTCAAAATTCCAGGTTTTCAGACTAAGAATCAAATGCTGCTAGAAGTCACAATTTTCTCGCCTAGAAATTCAATGCTCTGAGATTTTTAGGTTTCCCACGTTACTTGGTATCCTGATTACCTAACCGAGATATTCAATGTTTATAAATCAATGGTTGTTTGAATTACACAAGTCAGCAGCAAATCAATCTAAATTAACAAATTAGTACAGTAATTAAACTTTATCGTAAGGGAGTAGACGACTTGCTTCAGGGAGCCAAAAACCCCCTTTGAATGAATTATACAAAAAGTCACGAAATAAACAACATACTTGAATACCATGGTCAACGACATTAACTCTTCCCTTTGCTCCTTCTGACTGTAGTTTCCTGATTTCTCCTTCGAAGTAAGATAAGAATCCTTCAAATGAGGCACTGTGAAATCCATTCCCTCCAGATTTTTCAGTGCTCTGCTTCTCTAGCTGCAATGACAAACTCTCGTGTATAGAACCCTGAGAAGCGTTAGATAGCATGGCAGGACTGAGTTCTTGTGAATGATCACTGTTGCTACAAGCACTCCTACCTACTGGCGATAACCTAGGTTTACCTCTACCATTTTCAAGTACTCCATCCATTCGCTTTTCCATAGCAGAGGTCCATTCCTTTTGAGATAATTCTAATGTCTTCTTAATCAGTCCTGTATAATATCTCTCTAAATCAGATTTCTGTTTCTTTAATTTCTCTTGATAATCATTCCTTAGCGTCCAAAACAATTCTTGACTCGACTCTTTTAACTTCTCGCGATTTCGGTCCATCTCATTACGGTTAGAGTGCATAACCTCTTGTACAGCGCGTTCGTGCTCCTTTTTCAGACTCTGTAATTCTTCACTCCATTCTTGTCTAGCATTTTCAAGTTTCTCTGACAGTTCTATCTTATATTTTTGCAGTAATATCTCTTCTTGTTTCTTCAAGCGTGATTCATAGTCCTGATTGGCTAATTCTAACTCCTTCTCATAGTTTTCACTAAGGATTTTTATTTTTTCATCAGCTTGGATTTTCGAAGCCTGCAATTGGAAAAGAGGAATCAAAAGAAAAAACGTAAGATAGAAATAGTTCAAAGTTTGTATGTAACCCTGATACACAATTGTACACTAATTGAAGTCTAAAACAAACATCCCCAGAGGAAAAGCTTTAGTCGTTTATAGTGGAGATCTACTCGTCATTTAAGTCAAACGTAGGTGAATGTCTGCGTCCACCTCCCGAATATGAAAGCTAATGCAGTCCTTGCAGCATCTCAGTTTGTAGAGTAAACCTCGCGATATACTGGATCATGTGCATGGTCTAATTTCCTCTAGAAACTTTTTCTCCAGAAATATTTCATACACGAAGAACAATGACTCAACTATATCACACATTTCAGGAAGAAGGGGAATCAAACCCGCTGATGCCATTCGCTAGTAGCATTTGCCATTCAGAAACCTTGCACAATAGACAGTGGGTATGACATCCTCCCAGATGCAACGAAACACGTTTTATAGTTTACACAGATTTGTGCTGTTTATATGATTTCTACGTTACATCTTATGCAAATATCTCCGAAATGAAAGTGATCACCTCGGCCATGTAACTGTAACTGACAAAGTTAATTCTTCATTTGAATGTTATATGTTAATTTTCAAGGGAGATCGAATTAGCATTTCGCCGTACAACATTATCACGCTATCTTGATATCACTACATGTTTCCACTTACTCCATTTCTACAAAATTACGTTCATTCCAATAAAAACCTAACACCAAGAGACGTAATACGGCAACGTGCCAAAAATCCGTACCTCAACAAATCTTTGGCGTTCGTCCTCTTCTTCTTTGATCCACGCCTGTCTTGCATTTGAAACTGCCCTTGATATCTCAATCTGATTTTTTTCCAGCAATTGTTTCTCAAAATTAGATTTCAGAAGAACTATTGTTTCTTTCAGCTCTGCGATTCGTTCGCACTCTATTTCCACTGCCAATCTTTCTCTTTCCTCCTTCAAGAGAGCTTTGAAGTTTTTCTCTTGCTCATTCTGTACTTCATGAAATACTTCCAAACGAAGTTTCTGGCTTTCTTCTTTAAGAGCCTCCTGTCTGATCTGCGTTACCTTCAGCGCCCATACAGCCTTCAAATTAATAAAACGCGGAAATTGTTCAAACGATTACTAAACCGTTGAAAACTCAATTCTATAAATCAAAGACCCCACCTATCTCAAATTGCCTGTTAAGACCATAGGTGTAATCACTGGGAAGCAATCCCCCGACCCCCAAGTCCCCCTGATAATTTTCTAACAATTACGACACTTTACGACAGAAAGACAGTAATCACTTTTTGAAAGCTCTTTAATTACTTGCTTTACGAAGGAAAATAATGCACCTTAAAAAAGTGGTCCTTTTATTGCAAACATTGACAAACATTTCACATGACTATCTCTTATATTAGACAACGAATCTGGCAACCTCCAGGACTGAACGACACCAAAAATTGCACACATTAATTATTATCAAAAACCATGTAAGGGTTGATCCTGCTCCAATCTGATGATTGCATTAGACTACCGTTGAAGTCCTCCTAACCGGTAAACCTATGGGAATGACAATTCAATGTTTATTTCATCAAATGTTGTACATGCAGCTGTGAGTAACACAAGATGGAGTCACTTTAAAACTTCGTCTTTCTTACTTCAAGTATGTCGTTCACGCGAAATGTTACTTTGATATCAGTTAAAATTGTAATCCAAAACGCACGCCTTAACAGCCCAGACATGATTAATCCTGAAAATTGTGAGCAGTCAAGTTTCAGGCATCTTTATATTTTGATATTACTTCGAAACAACAATTTTTCACGAAACCTCTGTCCACACCCTGAGTTCATCTCATGTAATGTGTCATAAAACTAACTTGGTACGAACAACTAGTCTCCCAGTTTTCTTTTACCCTCATTACGTTTAATGCCATGAAGCAATAGGAAAGCATGGTGAAAAATAACGAGCACGATGAAATTACAGTAGATTCGTGTTGAGCACAATTCCTGTTGCCGGCACAATGCAGGAGAACGCCTATTGATAGAGACTGCCTCTAAAACTTTAGAGTGAAAAACTGAGCGAGCTCTGTGTATTATGCTGAAACGGTGGTTATTGTATGTCGCAGCGCTAGCTGGGTTAAACAACATATGTTCACCTATTGAAGACCTATTTACGATGCTGTTGTTGTTCTTTCTCCTGTTTGTGTGACATGAGGAAGGGTTATTTCTGATGATAGCAGGGACGTGCTGCTTAATTCTATCTATAAGGCCTTGGCTCGTCCTACCTACGTATCAGCATCGCACAGACTTTTTCTTTAAAAACCCCAGAAATTAAATATAAATTAGTATTCACAACACTTCCAGTTAAAAAAGGCCATACCTCAACTTCCTCTAAAGCGCTTTGGAGATAACTTTCCGACTTCTCTTTCTGAGATATAGAGTTTTCTTTCAAACATTCATAATTTCCAGTAACAGTAAAAAGTTTTTCAGTAACGTTTGCTAACTCTGTATTGACCTTGCCAAGCTGGTTTTGTATATCTGTTTCCCTCGCCTTTCGAAAGCGAATTACTTCTTTAAGTTCATTTATCTCATCATCTTTCTTCTTGCACTCCTGCTCGAATTCTAATTGTTGATATTTCTGCTTGGATTTCCAATTATTTTCTTCCTCTAAGTGATTAGTTTCCAGTTTAAACATAGCTTCCGTATGCTTTTGAGTCGTGCTCTTGATATACTCTTTAAGAGTTTTAATTTCAGATTGATAAATCTCACAGGAACTTCTCAATGATTCAAGGTCTTTAGAAAGTTTATCAGTTTCATCTTGAAATTTGGATGAGTGCGTCGTTGATACTTCTTCCGTGCCAGTTTCAGTCCCTTCAACTGCCCCCGTATTTTGCTTTTCCGTTACCCATTTCTTCCGTGCCTCCTCTACTGCAAACAGACATTTCTTCTCATATTCACACTGTAACTCAACCCTCTGTTTGTGAAGGCAGTCATGAAGTTCTTTTTCCTTACATTCTTCCCATTCCAGTTTTAATGCGTCAAGTGCAGCTTTCATCTCTGCCTTGAAATTCAAAGTAAAATGAGATTAACGTAAGGTTAAGTTATAATAAAATAATCATTATTTTACGTTAAAAGAATGTAGAAACGGTTAAAAGAACGTAATTTATATGGGAATTGTTCAAGAGGGTCTCATGAATGAGGAGACAGGGCGGCTACTAAAATATGAAACCCGATTATTAGTAGTTTCCAGTTAAATGTGAGTCAATTGCCAGTAAAGCAACATGTTTACAGATTTTCCAGTATGACAACTCACAGATATTCCAGAAGGTTCCAATACAGAAACGAAAAGGGTAAGATGAACCTGGAAAGTAATCACGTTTCAGGGGGAAACAACAAAAGAAGGAGAGGAAGAAAACTGAGCAGGAGAGCGAAAGAACGTGACAAAAAAGCGAATAAGATAGGTAAACAAACAAGTAAGGAATAAGGGAAACGAGAAGACTACGTGGACAACGATGAAACAGGGGGAAGAAAGAAAAGGCGCAATCGGACATAAAAAATTGATTTAAAATCTATTGACTTATTCACGTTTAAAGTACACTAGCAGAAGATAGTCAGCGCCGTTTTTACAAATTAGAATTACAAACTATATTTGTGACCTTGTCCATGTAAGCTTATCTCTACATAGACCTTCTTAATGGTTAATCTTCAATGAAATTCTAATGCAAGCCATGAACATTTGATCGTATTTAAATGTCTTCTTCTATACATTGGGTAGCTAATAGTACCCGGCTTCACTCGAGTTAAGATTGCAATAAAAGGACGAACATATTAAAATCAGTTGTTTGTATTTAAGCAGCAAAAATTGATTCAAAATTTTGATTCAAGTGGTTTTATGACCACGGTATTAGAGATAGTAGTAGTAAGGTAATTAATTTGTGTCTAACATAGCATATACTCCTAAAAAGCGTCCTCACAAAATTTACAACGATTAACATTACCTCTTTGTCTGTCTCCTGTTTATCAAGTATTTCTTGTAGCTCTTTTCTTTGGTTGTCTAAAGCTATCTTTGTGGATTCATTCTGTTCCTGTAAAGGCATCATTTCATAGAACTTTAATAAATTGTTCTTGGCGGTCAAGGAAGTGAATTTATTACTCGCCAGAATATAACTTGTTAAATTCTCGTCGACATACATAACGTTAAGACAAGGCTTATAAAGAACGTAGTGAAGTAAACTCGATCTTATACCACATTTCTTTAAAGTGCTGTTCCTACTGTGGAAAAAAATCCTAAGCACTCTCTGTTGCAGACAATGAAGTGAAGCTAATTGGAGCATATTTTGAGAGATAGAATTGCGGGAGGGGGTATAATTTTATTTGGAATCGTTCCTGTAAAGGGCATATAGATGCAAACTAACCTTGCCGTTAAAGAAGATAAGAAAAAAAAGACATTGCAACAAAATATGTCAAGAATTACATTAATTAAGTAAGGATGAGACGAACAATGGAGCATATGCGAGATGGAAAGAGCTGATTAGATAAATAGAGGAAAACATTTAATACCAAAACAAAAAAAATTAAAGGAACAATGGATTCATCAACATTATAAACACGTACATCTGTTAAAAGAGGCTTTACGAGTACTGATATTCTTTCATTGGAAACTAACAATTGGACAATTTGTATAATAAAAATAGCCCCTGGTCTATGTAGAAGCACGCTGTACAATAGACTTGATCACAATTAAAGCAATCAGTCACAATTTCATCGAATTCTTAAAATGTGCATATTTATCTACGCCCGGTACAATTCTTACAGTCGAACCTGTCTATAACGGACATGCTATATAGCGGACACCTGGTAATAGCGGACACAATTTCTAGGAACGGGCCGAATCATGGTCAAACTCTCATTGAAATACCTCTATATAGCGGACAGTTTTATAGCGGACAC
>JAAAKL020007075.1:0-17274 GCA_010016065.2 Carybdea cf. marsupialis auct. non (Linnaeus, 1758) | reverse complement strand
CGACAGTGTTGAATCGCTTCCTAGATTTATATTTTTGTAAATAATGATTTGATTATTTAGGAAAGTACTCGCATAAACAGCGTTAAAAATGACGTTGAAAAAATAAATCAACTGTATTTCCATGAAAAAGCATGAGAATAGGTTATGGTAAAAAGCTGTTGAGTGCGGATTGATTCTAAGACCAAATAGGTGTTTATAACAAGAAGAAAATCATTTACCTGCTAGGATTAAATCTGCCATGAAATCAAGTAGATATGGAAAATATGAAGAGAGGTGTTATTGTTGAAATTATTTATCTTAGGCAGGAGTTTTGGATTGGGTTTTAACAAGAATCATTTAAGTCAGGTAATGTTATTTTATATTTTATGACTGGCTGCAGCAAGAAATATTAAGAAATATTCTCAAGCATTGTCACTTTTTCTCTACCTGATTTGCTTTCGTTATGCACTTACCATGTTTGTATAAAGTTTTCTTCTCAAAATTATTGTTTTTATTGCCTGACAACAATAATTAAATGCATCATACCAATTGAAAGATTAAATTATGGATATTTATAATAGCTCTACAAGCATTGATGTATTTATATGCAATGGAGACTTTGCCACAGAACCTTCTAATCGTGGAACTCAGACTCTACATCTTAGATTATTACTGTGTTTGTACATTAAAAAGTTTGAAAATTAGTCTAGAAAGAATAGCAAATTTGTCGATACGAAGCTTAAAAGGTAAACATCAATTTACTGCGAGAAAACATTGTCAATCATGATAATAAATATAAAAAGTTTGGATCTTGTAATAAGATTACTTTAGTAGCATATTCTGATAGTCGTCTTGAAACATAGAATTTTATTTAATATTATAATGTTCTTGTGTATTTGCTTGTAAATGCAACTTTACATCGTTGTGCATCTTTAATACGATTTTGATGTCCATAAGTCTCTAAGTGGTCTCCATAAAAATTGATTGCTTTAATAGAGGCGTTTAGATTAAATCACTTTCTAGATCGTTATTGCTATAACTTAACTGAAACCATGAAAAAATTTGTCATCTGTAGGTTCTTATAATGATACCTCTAGTTGATATGAGTAAAAGTTGAAGAAATCTACAGAAAAAGGACCGTCTATCGTAGATTTGGCTACATTGACGTAAATGCTTTGATTTTCACACAAACTGTACATAGTCAGCCGCAGGAAGAAATCATGCCTATAAAGAGACGATACCGTCAATTTAAATATCTCTGCCAGATTAGTAAAACTGGAGTCGGAAGGTAACTTAACGTCTCAATCTCGTGAAGGCACCAAAAAATTAGGACGCAGCAAACCATGCCGAAACAAATCTATGGTTTCTGATTACTGGGATTTTGAGCCCTAGATTTTTTTAACACAATTATTTTTGTAGTGGAGATTTGAATTAAGACAGTTTAAGACTTTTGCTTTTGGAGCAAAATA
Organism: Carybdea cf. marsupialis auct. non (Linnaeus, 1758); assembly: GCA_010016065.2. Lineage (NCBI taxonomy): Eukaryota > Metazoa > Cnidaria > Cubozoa > Carybdeida > Carybdeidae > Carybdea > Carybdea cf. marsupialis auct. non (Linnaeus, 1758). The sequence continues at coordinate 15,826 of JAAAKL020007075.1, read as the reverse complement.
CGATGGGATCATACGGCATATTTCTACTAGTCTCATCGAAGTTGGAAAGGTTTTTATCAGTGTAAAAATGGACAAGAGGGCCGGCATCAATCATCTGAATGAGGAGCATTTTGAAGTCATGAAATATAGATTTGTCGTTGTTGACATGAAAACGTAACGCTTGATGAATTAGTTGTGATTAAAATAATGAATAAATAAATAAAAGACCAAAATCAAATTAATGGCACTACACAAAAGTTAAATCAGGATGAATTTCCACGGATTTTATATGAGTGGTTTTAGTAACAGTGATGTGGGAAGGAGATTCACAGCGTTTATAAGTCAAATGGGATGTATAGCATGAGGTCGTGCCGTTTAAGTGCACAGCGTACAAACCGCTATAGGGTCATAATTACGTATTCAGAAGAAATTTATCTGTTATCAAGCCAAACAAAAACCTGTAGAGCCGCATGTGAGTTGAAGATACCAGAAAGCTTTTCATGCATCATTCATTATCTGTAAAACCCATTGTATGATTATTTAGGTTTTAGAATCGGCCAGACAGCGGTATCAGGAGGGCGGAAGTTTCAAATGTGAACTCTTCTTAATCATCAACTATAGGATCGCATACGAAAAACGTTTTAGAATTATTAATCCTTAGGGGTTCTCTAGATCTACGGTTGAGTGATGAACCAAACTACTTTTGACACCTAGATTTCGTAATCTTCACAGCAATTGCTCCCGTGGAATAGGTTAGTGTGATAGATAATGACGATCAAGAGCCGCCGTGGTCTAGTGATTCAGGAGTCGGACTCACATGCCAAAGGTTATGGGTTCGAATCCCTCCTAGGCCTATATAAAACGTCTTTGTTTGGGGAGGCAACGGGAGACAGAGGCTGCAAATGAGCTCTGTCCCCAGGTTATTTCTTACCCTGGCTGGTCAATAGGCTACGCTTAAATCGAGTATGCTGCAATCAAAAAAATGACGATCAAGTAAAAGGATAATGTTAAATGCTCGGAAACATGTAGATGATTAAATTAATAACTGATTTTGTGATCAAAGACAATCAGTTTTTAAGTTCACGTAAACATGCTGCAACGACCCTAATGCGATTCATTCAAACACGCCTTTGGTGTTTAAAGTAGATCTCTCTCAAAGACCATCTACGAACTGCATTTTAACTTACATTGTCGAACAGATTTCACAATTTAACATCCTATTAATTAATAAAAAAGATGGTGCAGATGGCAATACCCCAGGTCTAATGAAAAAATTCGATTTCAAAATATCAAGTCTATCTACAATTTAGTCAAAATGGAAGACTTGAAATTGCTTTTTATCATTGTTAAGATATTTAAGGCAAAGGGGGTAGGGAGTGAGGTAAAGGACGATTTAGATATTAAAAGAATGAAGTACGTGGTAAGTAGTGATATCATCATTAGTATAATGCAAGAAAAACAGATATGGGGCATGCATATTGGGAACCACAGAAAAAACTCCACTTTTTATACACTTTGGGGGCTTATGCAAGCTTCTCGTGTGTTATAATCACACTAAGTAACGTAAAATTACCCGTATGAAGTAACCTTACCTCAAATCCATCAAAATAAACAGAAAAGAGGCATGACAGCCATGTTAGTGTAGATTACCATATTATTTGCTACATAGTTACGTATTACAACTTTCTGTAGGATTCCAACCCATCAAAATGAAAGATATTGCCAGAGCTTAGAGGGTTTTTTTTGCGATACCTCACTTTTATTCCTATAAACCAATGGTCGTAGACGACTACATTACCCCTTTCACTAGAAAAATATATTTCGTCTTTTTACCAATTTCCCTTAATTCTCAATAACACCAGCACAATAATTTCAAACATCTATACTATACACACCAATACAAGTGGTACAATTACAAGTATTTTCCGTGTAAGTTCATTAATCTTTCCTTAACGTGTATTGCCCTATGTTAAGGTCCTGTAGGTTTACTAAAAAACCATAGAAAATAATGATCCTTTCAGAAATTGTGGCTCATTAGATCGTTGGGGCTTGTTGTTTGTTCGAGACTCCTTAGAGCTTTGCGCCAATATTAAAGACACGCAATGAAAAACTGTTCAATTATTGATAATCTGGAAAGAGGATGAACAAAACATCCGTAGGTTAAGTAGAAGGGTAACAGACAATCAGAAAGTGCAAATAATGGACAAGGAAGAACACCTGGAGACAAAAAATAGGCAAACTATAAACATTGATAACAAGCAGAACACGCAGGGTTTTGTAGAAGAAAGTATATTAGATTACAGGCCATATGTGTCAATATAAAAACAGCAACTGCTTCCAGCAGACGTAAATGCAAATACGAAGAGACCATATCATAAACATTAAACCGCAAGCTGTCAGGTGGAACTGTTTTATCAAAAACAGAATATAAAAAGACATCCTTATCGATTTTTTATAAATGCAGCCAGCGAAATTACGTACGCGCCTCTGCGTGATGTTGTGAAAGAGTTGGATTTTAAGCAGTTGATGTAATAACCTGTATAATAACAAGATGAACAGCAGATTAGAACAGTGCCGTAACCACCGAATATCTATTGGGAGCGGGACTAAACCGATTTTTAGCTAAATGATTTCAATGTTTCAAGGACTTGGCCAGGAAAAGACATTATGTCTGTTAAAATTGTCAATCATCTCAAAAATTATGGGGGGGGAGGGGGGCTATAGCCTCTGCAGCCTTCCAGTGATTACGAAACTGTAGTAATAAAATGTCGGTTTCTTTAAGGTAGTTTAGCTGTTTTTATGTGACAATAATCACATTTTTGCAGAACGATAGTTCATGAAATAAGGTAGATATAAAGTGTCTATTTACATAATATAATAATAAAGCAAGGTCAAAATCTAAAGTGATTTTTTCCTCGTCATAGAACACATCCCTAGCTTCTTCAAATCAGCTGTAATATCTGTTTAAGTTGAAATGTACTTTTGTTAGCATTAAAAATGCCCCCCAAAATTTAATAACTCCTAAATACTCTGTTTTTTGATTAACCGAGTGGATCCGGAACATGCAGCCCGTCAATGTGGCTATCGTCGCATAATAAGTAGGCATAAACACAACCGCTCAGTTTGACCATATCAATATCAGCATTGGGGGTTTATTTTGCCTGCACCAAGTACTTTCTCTTCCACCTTTTCGAACGGTGATAAATACAGGCCAGCAACTTTGTGACTTTTCGTCACCTTTTTTAAGTTTACAAAGGAATAAAATGAAATATATGTTTAAATAAGGCATTGTCAAAACTATGGTGAACGTTGTTGAAGCATACTTTGTTAAATCTGCGTTGTAAGTTTTAAAGTTTCTTCAGCATGAATGTAAACAAACCTGGTGATAAAAAGGGCCATGTCGAACTGCACCTTCTGCATTTTTTGAATATCCACCCGGTCCTCTATGAATCCTAAAAGAAGCTTTCTGGTTATAGCAATAGCATCTTGTTAGTCCCAGATACTTCCCATTTATCTGTAACCTCTTTACCAATTCAATTAGCCTTGCTTTATAAAATCATATATAAAAGTCTGTTCGCTTTGTATTGTTTTTTCTATTGTCGTTCTGAGGCAGAGCGTGGCGTTACTTGTTCCTTTCTCATGTTTGCATCAAAATTATCATTCAATATCCTTTTTTCTTAATGTCATCCTTATTCCGATTTAACATCAGCTCATAAAGTTAATATTTCTGTGCAATTTTTTTCAACTCTTGTCTTCGGCTATTAAGGCACATTTAAGCAATTCAGCATGTACGTCCTCAGAGTCGTAGCAATGATTAGCAACTTCCGTCATCCCATCAAGACACGAACGTCCGATGATATCAAACGCTATTATTTCATTTCCTACGGCCTAGTTTGCCTGGTCAATCTTTTCTATCCTTATCTGAATATAGACCTGTGACTTACTTTGTCCACCGACTCTTAACTTGATCTTGCTCCATCAACACACCGCCAACTTCATCATTTATACACTTGGATATTTTCTATTTTCTCTTGCCACTGTTTACATGGTTCTTCCACTTTCTGTAAGAACTCGACTCAACTCCTGGTCCACACTTGTTGTATCTGAGATAACCGCAGCAAGGCTCAACGACAGGATCGCATAGCAGACAGTAAAAGAGGATAGAGCGCTACACAGTATAACTTTTAAGTTGCCCTTTACTCAAAACTCCAGACAATGAACTAATTACAACAATACAAAGCTAATAATTATATTGTATTATTACCACGTGTTCACGTCGTGAACAAGGCATGATTATGATTATATTCTCCAATCAGAATACAGCGTCAGAACATCACAACCTTCACATTTACATTCTCCATCAGCGCTTTTCGCAGCATTTTTAGTTCCATCTTCTCATCCTTCAACATCGTAAGATCTTGACAGAATACTATCATTGTAACAAACTTCTCTTGGATGTGTCCTTACTATTTTGAAGGCATATGAAAGCAACCATAATTATCAAAGTACAGTTTATCTGACTTCTGCAAATGTTTCCAGGACTCACCAATTTACACATGTTCCTCAGGTAATTCCCTGAGATTATCGGTCTTGTTGCTGTACACTATTCGAGCAGTCTTCCATATCTGGCATCAGGCAGACCTAGACCGATGGTCAAAGTGCTCTACTTCTTTTTCCTTACCTACTTTTTGCATTGAAACCTCATATAGCTGCTTTTTATCCTATGATTTACGTTGTTTTGTCGCTTCATGCAATTGATCATGCTATTCCTCCATTTCGTAAACAGTTTCATCAGGTGAAGTGGTAAGCACTGGGTCAATGATACCTCAAATGGTCTCCCATACACTTTCACCAATATACTTCAATTAGAGATACACAAATATTCTCATAACCAACCAATTCTTCTCATTTAAAATATGTAAAGTCTTATTTATGTTTAGCTCTACGGCTGTAAACTTAGTTTCTTAGGATTTCAGTTATTTAATATTTGTCACGCTTATTTCACAAGCACCCTATTTATTAATTTTTAGTCTTCTGATTTCCATTATGATGCCATTCATCTTTTCTCATTTTGATATTAACATTTCACATTGCAGTCATTTTTACGAAATCTATTACAACGGCATGCAGCATATTACATAATATTTCCCCTATTGAACAAGATCCATTTCAAGATTCCTTCACGTTCGTTTCTTTCTTATTTGTCTATGACATCACCATGATCATACAATGCAGCATAAGACAGTAGTTTGGCATTGCCTTCTGTTGACGGAGTTTACAGAGACAAGTACCAGTCTTCAAAAGGAGTCGTCCCACAACAAAAAGCAATTAACGCGTGGGGTCGTAGCTTACTTGACTTGGTTTTCCGTTGTTTTGACCATCAGCTACTACTCGTACTTCTAGTTGTGCCAGCTGTGACAGTTGTGGCCAATACTTCTGGGCTGAGCAAAGGAGACAGGATCGACTACACCCTACGGCTAATCTATAGGCCATGCTATCCTATCAATCAATATTATAGCAGACTGAAATATATGCTAAAAAATTATATCATTAATCGATCTATATACATCAAATAGAATTGTTTCTTGTTTTGAAATGTTTAAAAGTACTCATCTGGAAATATGGGTGCAATTGTGACTTGAGGATATTTTGTTGCTTATTTTTCATTATATTATAAGTTATAGAAAAATAGAAAGAAACACTTTGAAATATTAGGTCTGAAGAGATTCTATGGAAAAGGACCAGTTTTCACCACCGGCATTCTAATGGCAGACCAATGCAGTCACTGCGTGTTGCTATACTAACTTAGCTATGGCGAAACGAGTGTAATCTACTTCACTGTCCAGTAGTCGCCACATTAGCTTCCATCATCCACCGTAGACATCGAGGTCGACAGTCTTTGCACTGAGTAATAAGGCCACGGAAGGGTGCCTTCCTGGTCATTAGTCTGTCCATTAAATGGACGCGACTATTATATACAGGATCATATATAAATAGTACAGATCAAGGACATAAATGAGTTTCGTCGCTGCCAACAGAAACATAGGATAGATGTTCTGACATTTTATCAAATTACTGACGCCTTTGTAAGCAAAATCACATTTAGAGATGAAGATGAAGGGCCAGTTTCTCGTGTTTTACAAGTCGTAGGAAAACTATTCTTAGACTGGTGGCATTTCTGATTTCTAATTTTACCAAGAACAGGCAGCTAAAGCAATTCAATTTTGATATTAGATTAATAACTCCCAACATTAAATGATTACTTTAGAAGCCACGGTAGCCGCTGTACTCTCCAGATTGAAGTTACTGATATCTCTTAAGCACATGCAAACACCATAGCAATCCGCGTAATTTCGCACTTAAGTCTTACTATACACAACTTATTATCTTCATTTTCATTGCAACGATGCCATAGCTCCAATCCCTCTTGAAAATTTGTCAGTATTATTACTGTACATTTCCATTGAGATATTGCGATGGTTTATCTTTAACTAAGTAGAATTTTAGTTACTCATGCATTTAACAATCCTTCAAATGAAAACTATTTCTTATTTTTCTCTCTACAATATACTCTACAGGTACTGCTTGTTTTGCTACAAATTCGATTGCAAAAATATTACGGCATATGTTGTTTATATAATAATCAGTAATGATCATTGATGATCAGTAGTTAATGACAAAGACAATGCTGCTTCTTGTGTTACGATAGTTCTTTTTATAATTTATGTTGAGATACCACTATATTCAAAAGTAGAGTACATCCAAGCATTTACAATTCTTTTGTGTTATAGCATTTGTAGTGATACGTTCGACATTTATTCAACAATGCCTTTAGTCCGACGTAAAAACTTAAGTAGGCTTGTTTTTCATAGCGAAATAGTATCATTGATGAGAATTTAGATAGTTTGATACAGTTTTAACTTTTAAACTTAAACATAACTGTCGTGATTCAATTAAAGAAATTTAGCAGATTCCTAAAATATTTTGCCAACTCCCCTACATTTAACTTGGCTTGACCCTGGAATGAAATCATTCCGGAAAGGATTTTCATGCAGAGTCTCTTGTACATATTGAAGTTTAGGAAAATAAAATAACAAAATTAACGATAAAGTATGATAGGAATAAGGATGCCTGGTAAGGCTACTTTCTTAACGTTTTGGTTTGAACAAATTAGTTTCTTACACATCTTGAGTTCTGCTACCTTTATCATAGAAAGATAAGATGCATTTTCTTGCGAGTTTTTTCTGGACGGTCAGAACTTGGTAGGGTAATATTTGGTTAGTTATGAAGCGCACTCAGTCTTTCAATTCAGAAATCAACGTAAAGAGTTTGTAAACTTTCTGATTCTTAGTTATCATCGGTTATGTTTTTGCGTAATCCTTTCTATGATCATTTGTGTTTTCTAGAAAGTAATTTTTATTCATTACATGTCAAGCGTAAGTTATTCAATATCAGCTGATTCAATATATCCCTGAATAATCTACCCTAAGTTCACTGGAAACTAAATTCACTGGTTCCACTCACCGCAGTAGTCTATACTTAAAATCGAATTCGCCGCGAATTATGGATATAGTGATCTCCATGCTTGATAAACCTGCGTAACTACCTTTCATATGGGTGATTTTAATTTACATAGGAAATCTGGCCCATCTAATTTTTCATATGCCTTATATTCCCTTTGCATTTAGTACGAGTAACAGCTTAAACAGAGAATAGTTTGACCAGCTTTAAAGTTAAAGTTATCACAATCTTACTGAAATGACAAGAATTCTCGTTATTGATAACGAAGGAATAAAGAAGGGCAGCGTATACAAAGCTTTTATAAAACTCAAGTGTATCCAGTCATGTTAGCTGTTTGGCGTCGACAGCATTCATGACTCTGGGAAGAGAGTAAGCGTTATCTTCAGGAGAAATAAGAAACAGGTTAGGAAAACTTGATAAAATCTGCAGATCAAATTACATATGCTTACTATATTGCTATCTAACGTAAATACTCCATGATTTAAAACACAGCTGCAGTATGTCAGGATCACTGATCTCTAAAAAAGGATGGATCGAGCTTCCCACTGTTTCCAACTACGGAAAGGTGTAGTCACGAGTACTGGCCCCCATTAGTTAAATTAGCGCGTAAAAGTCCGCCATGTTGCGAAACAATGTTTATAAGCTTTGTGTGATGGGGACTGAAATTGCGTCCAAATTGCGACCTCACTTTCAGACGGAAGAGGATCGATCCAGTGTTTTTTAGAAATCAGTGGTCAGGATAGATAACACTGACATAGAAGTTTGGAAGGTCAAGCATGTGAATGCTGATTCTACTGTGCTATGTATTATCTGTAATTTGGATAATGTGCTTAACAAAAACAAAGTATTTTATCCAACAAACTTCAGATAATACATTGCACAACATTACTAATGAATGAAGGGTCCTTTTAGTGACTTTCGCCTGTGCTGAGTAGCCATTGGGTATCGTTTCAAACATCATCAGTAGTCTAATATGTGAGCCCTTCATTTTTAAATCTCTTCAGGAGTTCTTCGACTTCCTTCTTGTATTCTGTACTTTGGTTGTTTCCAAGATTGTTTGTAATAACTGACTTAAGCTACCGCCAAGCAGACACTTCAGCTGCACTCAGCTTATCATCGAATATTTGGTCCTTCACGAATTCCCATTCCTGAGACCCATTAAAAGTGCCAGTCTGCAGAAGGAAAGTAAACCCTCTGCCGTCCATCTGAATTAGGTTTACAAAGTCCATAAGTCCAAGTTTGATATTAGAGGGTGGTAAGTAAATGGAAGTAGGTGCAAGTAAAATCTTGTTTAGTTCAACAAGAGGATAAGACTGAACATTGAGTGAACCAGGTGTCATACCTTTTTTCTTGGGGGCCATTCTTTTCTTATGTAATGTTTATCATCAACCCATCTTTCCCACAAACAGAGAATGCGTAGATACCCTATGTATCCAGTCTGTAGTCCTAAGCTAACCCAACAACCATAAGATTTCCACATATCAACCAAACATGGTCATGATAGTTCAGAGTAGACAGTAACTGATCCATTTTGTCGAGGTTTTTTCATTTGCACAAAATGACCAATTGGAATGGAAGAATATTTATTTCCATTATGAGGGAAAACTGTCTTGAGAGTTCTGCTGGAGTAGTCGATGAAAAGTCTCCATTCCTAATTAACACAGCCCAGCTTACTTTATTAATTAATTCGGCGATGTTGTTGCAGTAAACCTACGACGCGCCTCTCTGGGTTGTGAAGAACTGTCTAAATTCACTTTCACGTAACAGATCTCTCAAACTCTTCCATTCTGACTTTAATCCTGGATGTGCAGTATTCAAACGTCCACTGCACAAACGAAATCACTCCCAAGACTATCAGAAACAGGGACAGCGTCTACGTGTTAACTTTTCATTTTAGTGTTTCTTGAAAGAGATTCTGGTTGTTGATGATTTGAGTTGAGGCACCTTCTACAGATGGAATATGGATCTTCTTTGCTAAACCTCGTAATCTATAAATACTTGGTAGTAAATTGCGTAGAGTCAGCTGAAATAATATCAAAATCTATTTGAAAAGTTTGTTGATGTTGCAGAGTAATAAAACTGCACGAAATAGCGAATTCAGTTTGTACTTTTGTCTACAAAGCAACTGTTTTCGTGCTTTGATGTGAATAGATTCTAAAACGGCCAAGTGAAAAGTCCAATTATGTGGAAGCAATCATCCGTATACATTTTGACACAGTCTTTGGCAAAGAATTTGTCTTCTCATTGGGCCTTTTCGGTTAAACATTAAGCTTCACCGACACTGATTGGTCAAAACAACACCAATCTGGCATTCAGAATTCTGATTGGCTACCTTGTAAAACATAGTTGGGTAAATAATTTCGTTGATTACCTTTTCGGTTATTTTCTGACGAATTGTACTCTGAGGCGTGTCAGACGAAAAAAGCTTTTAAGTACAAAATGAATTCGCTACTTCGTGGAAAATCTATTTATCAAACCGACTTCGGTGAAATATTTTATAAACCATTAAAAACTATAATTACCTAAAGAGGTTTTCACGTCGTTCAATATTATACACACATTTTGGTATGGTCCCTGAACAGTAGTCTTAAAAGAAGATCTAATTACATAACAAGGGAAATACTTGATTAAAAGTGATTAGAATTGAAATCTACAGCATGCTACCTCGGTTTGGTACATAATAAAATGTTGTTTATCTTAGCCTATTGCTGAAAATACAGAATCAGTGTTCAAAAATTGACATGGTACTATCAAGATTATAAAAATGTGGAAAGATTTCATGCTGGGGAGATAATCTACCACGTGTTAACTTCGCATGTTCTTCAATTAAATCACTACTTTTGGATTATAATTTTGGCGACTCCTGTAATACATATGTTTAGCAAGTCACTGGAGGCTAAAAGCAAGTTTATGGACTTTCTAGTTTGGCTTAAGCTGCCTCTAGCTTCAATTATTATCGGATTACTAGCTCCTTCTTGATGATTGCTTCATGGTGCTAGTTGTTATTTAGTGTATTGTTTTATCAGCTTCAGGATGTTAAAAACTGACAACCATAGAACCTCTTTCGGAATTTTGGAACCTCTTTAGCAATTTAGGAAAACAAGCTATTAAAGCCCTGAATTTCTGGTAAATCCATATACTTCACATATTCTTATAAACTGAATTGCTCTTCACATTTCATAATTTAACCAATTTGATGTCACTGTATTATGATTATCAAAGCAACTTTTATATGATCGAGCTGCCCTGATCTTCAAACTGTGTTGGAGGCACTGAAAAGTTTTTGATATTTTAGGAGTAAACATACATTTGTAAACCTGTTAGCACTATGATAAGGTACACGAAGAACATGCTCATAAACTTTTTTTTTGCATTGTAGAATGATAACTTTAGAAACTAAATTCCAGAGATAAAATGGCAGACCTTGTAATCTTTTCTTACTTTTAATGTGCCCTAACCCTGCATACGCTCCTTAAATATCACGAAGAGAAAGGCACCTTGGGAACGTTGTATAGCACTGACGTTTATAATGAAATCATGCAGCAGTATTTATCAATCTCTTTGTCAAATGGATGATTGCTTGTTTTCATTCTATGTTTCATGTTGATGTTTAATTGTGGAAGATTTATCGATTTTGCTATGACATCGGAAGACCTAAATCGCAGTTTAAATCATGTCGGTAGCTTTGCATATGATATCAAGCAGATATTAAAAGCCAAGTGGCATGACAACCTGTCTTGAGCAGGTTCAACTTACTTTACCAAGACCTATGATATTGTACACCAAAAGCAAACATAGAGACAATAAGAAGCAAGGGTTTAGGCACTTTGCCATGTCCATAAATTTCTGATGTTTTGTACTCGAAATGACTTTCAACTACATGATTATCATCTCTGAAACTTGAACATGCACACTATAGTAATAATATTCTTATTTTGTATCTTTTAAAGCATCACGAACGTCTTCCTTGAGTGAGAAGTCAGCACCACCCCATCTTGGTCCTCCGCCGAAAATGGATTACTTGCAAGTACCATCACCATCTCGTCAGAATGAGATTGACTATTTTCCTCTGAGTGGTAGCAGTAGCACTGCAAGTTCTTACATTTCATTGGATACTGGTAGGAAAATGTCATCTTGCCACTCTGGTACATTCAGCCCTTCAGCTTCTGCACAGTCATCTCCAAGGGTAAGGTGAAAATTATTTTTTCTGTCTGTGTATCTGAGTTTGTTCGTCCGACTATTGTCGCAATGTAATGATGTACTCTAATATTTTAGTGCCTCTGCCGATTAATCATGGTTGTATCATCGGCTTGTTATACAGTTAGGTACGTTTAATCTATCAAGGAGTCAAGTGTGGCATGTACGTACCAGTCGTCGCTATCCTTGTCTTTGAAAACACCTTTCCTGACGTCTACACATATTTCTGTTTCTTTTTCTGTTGATGTATGCTAGTGTTTTCTTAATATTGTAATATATATATGCATATATATATACCCGCGAAAAACATCCATATCAACTCATATACGTTTACAGTTAAACTAAAAAATAAAACATGCACTACGACTACGTTGACGTCATGCTAATCTTGTTAATAGAGAGAAAAGTACAAATTACACAATGTATGGATTAGAAACCACTTTCAGAATACAATTATTATTTTTAGGTGGTATTTCCTGGAAGTGCTTTAACAGCAAGTTTTCAAATAAATACTGATTAACTATTCTCTCTAAAGATCTTCTGTCAAATTCTACATTCAACAAATTTTAGAAAAGATACATTGTAATTGCCTTCCCTAAAGGAACGTTATCATGTCTATCTATACAGTGTAGTAATGACAAATGTCGAAAATATTTCCTTCTGTACATCGCGTACGTACCACTTCTTTCCTTCCTTATTGTGATTTTAAGATAAACATAGTACAGTATAAATTAGCAAAAATCTCATAATGCAAGAGAAAACTAATAGATTAGGTCTAGATGACGAGCTTACAATAGCTTATCATTGTTGCGAGTTAAACAAATACTGGCATGAAATTGCGAACTGGTCATCTTTGCATATTCAGCAGCCACCAAATCAAAAGCGTGATACAGAAGTGCGACACAAATAAGCTTCCTGTTTTGACACTAAAGTGTTCCGTTGATATTACTTAAGCTGCTCATGAAATCCTACTGACACTTAGCTTTAGCATGATCATGTCCTAGAAACTGCCACTCATTCCCTCCCCTTTGTTACATTCTAGTACATAATCTTTTATCAAAGGTTATTTCTGGTTTAACCACGTTTTGACACTACAGACGAGGTTACTGGTTTCATGAAACAAATTCTTATTTGAAAAAGGTGAAAGAGAAATAGAAAACATATCACTATCGGGATCTCATCCTGTGACCTATTTATTCGCAAAGTATGACTGACAGTTGAAAAATTGTCATCGAGCTCCTAGGCTTACTTTCTATTTTTTGAGTATTGTTTAACAGTTGATCATTTTAAAGTCCTTCCTTCCGATAATTCTTTCAAGCGCTCTTCTTTTCGACCTAAAATACTTTAAGACATTCGGTACTTTTTTTATCAGTTAAAACCATTAGAAATCGAGCATTAAACCAAAATTACAAGTAACGTATAGCGCTTTATTCTAGGGGAAAAAACGATCAGAGAACACTCTTTCTTTTTACCAAATAACACAGCAACACAGAAAGCCCTTGTAAAACATCTCTTTGGAAAACTTGGCAATTCTTTTTTACCTAAATACAGGTCTTATCTTTTAAACCAATACCTCTCTTAATCTGACCACATCACTGCAGAGTTTCTTCTGTGGAAACTGAAGCTACAGCAGAAAACAACTATTTCTCTTCTCATTATTACAATATCTATGGTTAATTTACATAGGTAGCCCGTTAAGAGACCTCAAACAAAGGGCTTATGTTATCATACTTTTATACTCAAAACTAAACTTAGAGGCACAAATCCAACGCATACTTACAATTTCTGGCTTTGCATTTGGTATCATAATGTGCCATTCCCCAATTTTCATACTCTCAGTAGCAATTGTAATCTTGAAATCTTAAAAGCTCTGCCAGCGCTTGATTTATTTCGCGTTCAGAACTTGAGGCTTCTTTTCATAGGTGATGTTAAAGGAAATAATCACCTTGGCAAATTGTATAGTGGATTCTCCCGACGATGCCGACGTATAAGAGCTCAACTGTTCGATCAGCTGAGCAACCTACTTTAGGAATTAGAGTGAAAGAGGCTGAGTAGACCACAGTCACTTGTACCCTTCACATGTTTTTCAAGCATGTCCAGCGTCACACATGTGTGACAAGGCTAGGTTATCCAAACACAGGTACAATCCATCCGACGGGCGTCTTGAGTTTCCGTCTCCTCAATTCCCTCACATAGATTGTGTGGGGCCCGTGACTATGGTAAAGAGAAGTTGTCGAAGCTTTCCATCGCTAGAATCGAAACCGGATCGGTAGTTTTCTACGCAGGCTCTTAGACCACACGGCCACACTCTCCACTAATAACAAATTTGCATAGTACACTTGCTGTCGATTACAGTGCAATTCCAATAGGTATCGACGACTTCACTAAGGGTACCCAGCCCTTGTAAAGGCAAAGCTCTAAGCTGAAGCAGATTAGATTGCACATTTAACACAAACATCACGTGGAACCCAACACTTAAAAACATCGAAGGAAGTTTGCTTGAAATTTAATGAATATTACATTAAATCAAAGAAGGGAGTATGTTTAATTAGAAATATTAATGGACAGATCAACCACCGAAAATTTCTATTTTTGTATTGAGGATACAGGAGAAAATTTTGCATATCAAAGAAGTCAAGTATTTTGCTTCTAGATTTGCCAAAGGTGACGTCAAGAAGACTAACTGCAATTAGGAAATGATCTTTTAAAGCTCACCACTCTTCTATGACCATAAATGTAACACACTAGTTATTCAATTTGTAGATATTGGCTTAGCTTTAAGATAAATAACTCAAAACAAATCTCGATTTGATTAGCTCCTTAGTCATTTCATTATTAAAGTTAGCAAGCTTTCCATATGTATCCCCTTTGTATTCTTTATAATTAGTAAAGTTCTAAAAGGCCTAGCAACAACCTCTTTTGATGCCCCCAGCTAATGCCTAACCCAAACAATAACCCTAAGCCTTACCTTTGCTAGTGGGGCGAGATCAAGGATAATTAAAAAGGTGACTAATGGTTCACAGACGTATCCAAGCTCAGAGTGGTTCTACTTAAATTGAAGATTTACTTGCTTACAAACAGCTACATTCAGATTTGTTGTTTGATAACTTCTATTCTCTTTCCAATGATGGATTTACCGACACAGTTTAAAATCATTTTCATCTCTGAAACTGATGTAAACCGAAAACTCTTTATATATGAGTCATTAAAATCTTAAAATTTTAAAGTTTGGCTACGGGGGGTCCCATTTATCAACCATTAAAAAACCCAGCCCTGCTGAATAAAGGCCTCTGTTACCACAACCAACTCCCACTCTTTTTTCTCTATCTTCCGTAAGTACGCTTTCAGGAGTTTGTGTCTATTATGTTAAATATTGAACAACTTTATCTAGCATTAACAAGATGAATAAGAGTTTCCATCGTCAACTGTCCCCTTCTTCAACTTGATACCTAGATTTACCAGGAGAGCATATTTATAGCACTTCTTCGTTTCTAATGAAGGAAACGATTATCATCTTACATTATTTAATAAATCGACTGCAAGGATGTTGAAATAGGGCCAACGGATGTGATATTGTTATCATCATATTTACCTCTATAAGAATAGAATTCGAATTTCGAAAGCATGCGTAAATTTGTCATAAGAGTTGGACAGCGATGTATTTTGCTCAAAACTGAATATACTTCGCTTCGTCCTTACTGTTTCCGGAAATTATGATAAAGTAAACTTTTTTTTGTATTCATTAGAAAGACTAGTCTACTTTTTTCGTTTTATAGTTACTACACTTTTAGGTCTACTAGACTATGGTGTCTCCACTTGTATAGCAAAGGGATTCTTTATTCAGATAATCAAACATGTTTTAATTCAATCAGTAAATTTCTCATTATCATTTTTCATAAAAATATCAGTATTACAAGAGGGATCAAAAATCATTATTGCCATAACTAAAACTTTTCGTGCACGTACTATAAGCTACTCTGTATATGCTGAAGTTTTGTGCATCGGAGTTGTAGCCGGCATCGGAGCAGTCTATACGTAATAGTATTAGACCTTGGTTTCCGCTTATTGGTTGATAGGAATGGTAGAGAAAATGTTTTAGAACTGTTAACATCTTTTTCGAAAATTTTGC
>JAAAKL020007074.1:0-17275 GCA_010016065.2 Carybdea cf. marsupialis auct. non (Linnaeus, 1758) | reverse complement strand
GCTTCATCATCATCCAACGGTAGAATGGAAGACGAACTAATCGACGTCGTACACAACTTACAAAGTTCCACCACTATTTTTACTCTTCAATTCAAAAACTGATATTCTTTGAAATTATCTATTTGAAGCTTCATCATCATCCAACGGTAGAATGGAAGACGAACAAATCGACATCGTACACAACTTACAAAGTTCCACCACTATATTACTCTTCAATTCAGAAACTGATATTCTTTGAAATTATCTATTTGAAGCTTCATCATCATCCAACGGTAGAATGGAAGACGAACTAATCGACGTCGTACACAACTTACAAAGTTCCACCACTATATTACTCTTTTGATTCAAAAACTGATACCTTTTGAAATTATCTATTTGAAGCTTCATCCATCATCAAACGGTATAATGGAAGACGAACTAATCGACGTCGTACACAACTTACAAAGTTCCACCACTATATTACTCTTTAAATTCAAAAACTGATATTCTTTGAAATTGAGCTTACAGCAATAAACCTAAAGATTTGTTAATATTTTCTTTACAGGCAGCTGCACTTTAGTAAATACAGACGTAAAAATATGCACATTAATTTCTGCTGTAGAAAAAAAAATGTAGAGATAGAAGACAGTACAAAAATATGCTACTTTCTTATCATACACCCTGATGATCATCACAAAGTTCCCAATTATATGTTTTCCCTTCCAATAGCCTTATGATTCTTACTCATTCTTCAAAAATCATCCCTAAATATACTTACATTATTCATAAACTTCTCTTTAAAAGGAGTAGTGTTTTATTGAGTGGAGCAGAAGAATAATTGCTTAAAAGTTTAAAATCTTATGTTTTTTCAGTGTTCAATTTCACGATTTCACGATTCTTTTATTTAGCAAGAATATCAACAAAAGAACGTATTTACCACGGTCATGTAGATTAGACGATGAGGCTCTTTGACACTTTTGAATACATATTATGAGCCTGAGGGCCATTCTTAAACATTCATAAGCATTGACTCGTGATTCTTATAAAAAGAATTATTATTAAAAAACCAGTGTAGCTGTGGTGAAACTTGCTTTAAAGGGCTGTACATTTTCAATCTGAAATGTTTTATCTTCTATAAGCGTATCTATGGTGCAGTATCTGGGTTAATATCCCACTATCAAGCAGTCTTTGAAAATGTAAAACCAAAGATATACTGAAGTGTTTAAAGCTCATAGGTAGCTTAGGAGGAAATACCACTATTTTTTATCTCATCGTCGTTAGGCATGATTACCGAGAAATTAATTGAAGTCGATGTATTTCTTTGGTAGATCATTGAAATCTGATATACTACTTCATGATAAATACTGCGCAGGTTACGTGTAACCAACATCATCAACTGTGCACATCTAGTATTACTTCAGACACTACTTAAGAATTACAAACTGCTTCTAAGAGGAGGGATCCTGATTTAATCCGATATTTTATACGCTATATTGCTATGACGTCTTTCTATCACAGCGGTGAACCTCACAGCTTGCAATACGAAAGCGAATCGGATTTTCCTACAACTATATCAAAAGCCATGTTTTTATAGGATCTACTTACAGATAAATTGATCACAATGTAACATAAAAAGTTGTGAGTAAGGTAATACATCTAAGGGAAAGGCGCGGTTGCCATCCATCAGGCACATAAATTTTGTTTCGTGAAGTAACGTGTTTGAGGACTTTGTGAAGACACCAACGGGAAACCATTAATCTATGGTACTTTACTTACAACCGAGAAATGTCAGTGCCTTTAAATGCTATATCCTGATGTTTAAGTAGCGTATACAGTTTAGAGGTTATCGATATAGTGCGGATTGGGTTACAATGGATGGTCCCTGATGAGTCATTACTTCATCTCTCTTAATGGCAAAAAATTGAAATGACTCAATATCATATACTCTGGCATTTATGCTGAAAGTGTTTACGAAAAGGAAAATTAAAAACATTTAGATAGTAATCAACTGAAAATTTTCACACTTACGGATAAAGTGGCCTTTTCCAATTAACTGTAAGTTCTTTTTTCGTCTCCGAAAAGCGAAGTCTCAGAAGTTGTTTTCAGGCAGGATAATTCATTAACTTAGACACTGTTCAACAACATCTTTCTAATTGGGAGCTGTTTAACTAACGTGACCCAAATAATTCAAATTTTGACATCACACCAGGGGCTTTGTCATTCATTTATAGAAAACCAATGCCCACCCATCATTCAATTACCCATAGCAATATTATATTAATTGGAGAGTTGAATAACAAGTTTATTCCATCAAGAATTTTTATCAGGAAGCTGTGAGGGTAAACTCTGCAAAGCAATAGAAAGCGACATAAAGCTGACATATTATGGTTGGAATATTTGAGTGTTTCTATTTTCGTGCTAATCCGGAGAATTGTTTATAGAAGCAGCCTCGTTTGTGCAATGAGGATCTCCAGCTGTGACTTTCGGTAAACTATTGGCGAAAAACGTTTCTTTACATATTCCCACCGGCCACTGACGATTTCTTAAATAACTAGTACATCGGTCAAAATTGGTAAGAATTGACGATGGAATGCGCGAAGCTGACAATGTTGGAAACATAAAAAGACAGTCCCTGATCACGTGGTGTTCTCCTCAAGAGTGTTATTAGGCTCTTAATCGTAGAGATTAAAACGTATTCTTAGCAAAATCTCAAACATATGAAGTTTCATGGCTCAGAGCTGGAAGAATGTAATATAGTATATCATCGGATATCCGAACATGTTTAAAGTTTAAGTTCGTATACGACTCTGGGATACACCTTAAATTCGTATAATGGAAGATAAAATTTCACAAACTATTCTTTATCTAAAATTCCCTTCGACAGGTATTCATGGTGTTCAAACGCTAAATGAACATCATTAGTTGAATAGAATTTCAAAACTCTGACCATCAATACATGTGTTAGTAGAAAATCTGTCACTATCGGGAATCGAAACTGTGACTCACGTTATCGCGGCGTTCACACTACCAATGAAGCTAGATGACCCACCATGATAACATACCCTATTTCTCCATTCAACGTAATAGCTCCCATTTTTCAACTACTGAACATCCCCATCCAGCTGTACGCAATTGTGAAGCCCAGCCTCTTTGGGCGAGATTAAACTGCCTTAACGACGGCCGAACTACCAGCCGGCATATTTGCCTGTCAAAGGCTTATTGAATGTCGAAAATTATGTAACCTAGAAGAGAGCATCTGAATTAAGTTTACAAACAGAGGCCACAAACTCCTGCACCACTTGTCCCAGCTGCAGTGGTCAAATATTCCTATTGTTTTAGTACCTTTTCAAGACTCTGTGTTGATTTGCAATGATCGAATTATAAATGCAGTTAACCATTAACCTTCATTACCTTGCAGCAGATGCCACGATAGTTCTTTTGGTGAGGATTCTCTTAATACTTTTTAAATAAGCTCTTCGTTTGTAAAATTTTAATGTAAATCAGTTTACTACCGGGAGAGAAAGTGTTAAAAACCAATAGAAGCTATAAAACCCTTAATCAAATGTATACAGCATTTAGGTTTTCATCTTAAATAAGAGGTTTGCTCTGTTTTAAGACACTTGTTAAAAGTTTAGCAGTCGCTAGTTTAACAAATCTTCAAATCAGGGAATTATTTTAAAAGTAAGAAGATTTAGTTCATAGATAAGAAATCAGATAATCCTTATGAGACTCCCGGAATTCTATTTCATACAGTTGTAAGAATTTTAATAAGGTGTTGAATGCATGTTTTCTGATGGGTGAATAATTATCTAATCAAGAATCCTATATTGGTTGAATGATATGTTACAGCTCACAACCTTTGTTCGGTCACCTTTGATGCCAGTCAATATTTTCGGAGAAAGTGTAATTTCGATATAATTTTATTATATTTTGGCTTTATCTGGGGTTTTATGGAATCCCTCGTCTATTCGAGACACTAGAGTTACCTACTGAAACGTTTCAGAGCTTACTGATTAAAAACACCCCAGTTTATTTACATTCAAGAAGGGATTGTTTTACATTGTGGTCTTTAAGTTAGACTGAAATTTAGTCAAAACATTAAACCTAATTATGATTCAAAGATTAAATAATATAGGCGTTGTATCAATAAACTTGAAAATAAATAGACTGGGGTGGCCTTTTTCACCTGGCATTCATTAGTGTCGTCCGTGATTTGGCAAAATTAAGTTCTGTTATTTCTGGAAAGAGCTTAGTACACTATTAGGCTTTACATCGTATATGAAGGAAGTGACGTATCTCTTGAACAATTGACTGTTGATGAGTCGTTGAAAATAAGTTATTATCTAAATCTACTTCTTATAATGAATTTAAACATTATTTTTTCTTCCTCCTTTATATTATTAAAGTTTGATATTTACCCTACTGTAAGAAACATTATAAAGGGGAAAGGGGCTGTTACCTACCGTTTCCCACCGATAAATGTTAGAGACTTGCAACTTTCTACCCTTACGTCTAATGTATTGGTCACCAAATAGTGGTAATTGGATGACTATATCTTGTCTCGTATTCACTCGAAACTTGGTTTTAAACAGTGGTTGTGTGGTCAAAAAGTGACCAAAAGCGTAAAGATAAACGTTTGAAGGGTCAAATCTTACAATGAAGTAAATCCTTATTGAATCGAGAACTCCCAAGAACGCTAATCCCTTTAGTTATTATATATTTTGTACATGCAAATACATTGAAAGGGAACTGGAATATATTTTTGCTGAATTTGCTGGCAAAATTGAAAACATCACAAAATCTAGCCAAACAGTCATGTTAAAAGGCTTTGAGCTCCAACCTTGGTAGAAGGGAAGGCCCATAGTCAATGAACTTTTTTACTATTTTAGTGATAAAGGAAAGTAATAGAAATATGCAATAGTTAAACCATGGAACGTATAGTTGCAAGGTTACAAATGGGGAGAAGGGGTGTTCTATAAGTACCATACCTCTAAGCAGATCACTCATGCTAAAAGCTCGAGCAGAATAGGAATAACGTATTAAGTTTAATTTAAGCAAAATTCATTAAAACGATAGTCATTACCTAACTGATCAAGGTATTACATCACTATTCCAACTAGCTAAGGTTATAACTGTATAACTAAACGCGACTAACTGACCCAAGGTACGTTATTCATCCCCTTTGTTCTGAACAACTCTGGTTGTAATTTTCACATTGTCGCCTAATTTCTTGCACCAGGCTGTTGTTAGAGAAGTAGTAAAATTCTCTTGGTTTTCTGGATGTTATATGATCTAATAATGACGTAGAAGGTAAAGTTGCTGAACGTTTGGCAATTCTATATTCACAGATATTGTACTATCTAGCCCACATTTCTACAACAAGAGACAACTTGCCATCTCAACAAATCACTCTATGTCATAAAATTGTAACTACTACTCCTTCTGGTTATTTCTATTAGACACTAGAAAAATAGAAGAGTATATCACCAACGGGTTTTGAATCAGTGGCCCACGCAGTCGTCGCGTGTGCTCTACCAACTGAGTAAAGTGTCCCTGTGATAATATCATCTATTTCTCTAGTTGCCACATGGTATTGGGAGCTAATGTGGCGAATTTAAGCCATACCGTTTAATTGTGCGTGTTACATAGATCCTAAAGTAACTGAGCAGGAGTGTGCTATTCTTTTCTTCTCTACATGTAATGGGACTCATTAAAGCTTTCAAAATTCGTAAAATATCAAGTAGAGATTGTTTTATATAACGAACTTGCATTTGAGGCGTTTGATAGTGACAGTGATAGTTGTGGATATTGAACGGGTAAGGGATCTGCTTCTTTCCTTCCAGAGTTGAATTGAATGTTTGCACAGGCGTAAGCTTTGAGGAGAGCAAGGATAATGGCCCCCAATGGCATTGATTATCTTTGAGGAAGAAAAGTTTTAAGCCTGTGGTCATATTGCTGAATGCATAGGTCTAAAAAATATGTTCCTCTGTCCATCTTTCGATGTTCGTGCAATCGGCCCGGTTTTGAGCCTCAGGGAACAATCATTGTGTTATTGTAGTTTGTGATGCAAAGCAAATTTTTAAATTCTTCAAATATTTCCGCTGTCTCTTCTAACGTGAAATTCTAAGTTTTGCCGAACGATCATTTATACCTTCTAAGAAGTATTCATTTTTCTTGAATATCACTTCTCCTTGTCCTTTTGCAACACGATGTAATCCTTGTCTTTTTATGGTGTTAGCTTCTTCATTTTCTTAATGACACATTTAGAAGGAGAGTGCGTTTTCCGCAAACAAACTAGAGAAGATGCTTAAGGGGACCTATACAAGAATGCCTAGAGCGGTAATTGACAAAGTCATGGAAACAGCATTCAGCTAGAAAAAAACTCTACGGAAACGTACCACCTGTGTCAATTTTAGTAAGTGACAGATTTCCTGGGCACTGCTATGGAAACCAGGCCATGGCTTCTACGGTGTTAGATGACCATCTATGACCTATATTGTCCAAGTTCCTCGAGATGTTGACATACCAGTTGAGGGCCTTGCTACTGTGATTTTGGATTGAGAAAGAGATGGAGATAGAGTGGAATGGACCCTGGTGACCCGCCCGATCCGGTAAGGAAAAGACAAGAAGGTGTCGTCGAGTTGTCGTACAAGTCAAATCAGCAGATCAGTCAAGCAATGAAGGCAATTTTGATACTTGCAGGACTGACATTGCAACAATGGGGAAATTTAATCTGATCATGATTGATGAACTAAGTTGCTAAAAAACTTCTTGTTTTGATGGATGCAGCTTTCAGAGAGATCAAATATAATGGGAAACACACTTGATAATAATGTCCTAAACCAATCTTCTTGGTACTAAATGGCACAAGGCTTCTTTTCAATCAAACGTTCTACGATTCTAGAGTTACATTTTTGGGAGATGGAGTTAGTATTGCACGGCGAATTTTCACAGAAATTATATCATAGGTTTCAATCCCACTCAGGACAATGAATGCTGCTCCAAAAAGTTTGGATTTTGGTGATTTCGAAAGGGTGCAACTTAATTCATTTTTTTGTGCATTGGGGCCTGCAGGAAATAGTCGCCATCTTATTTAATGTTAAATTAGTGATAAATTCATTATAGAAATTACATTACATGATAGGAATTTTTTCAGCCTCTCTTTCACCTTAACATATAGGGCAGATACTGGGTATCGATGGAACTTTGACGCTGCCAACCCTGGGACTCACGTCGTACAGCACCTCTAATAAGGCTATGTGAGAAGGTGATACATGTGATACAGTTCTTAAAAGTGCATCAGGAGAGTGTTTTTGAATGTTTATGGGGCTGGGTTGGGGGTATTACGGAAAAGGGGGTCTGGAAAAGATAACAACATTACACACGCTTTCGTTGATAAGCAACATAAGACAGAAACTTGCTATAACTTTCTCAAATTTAAGAAGGATCTCCACTAAACGAAAACCAAAGTATCTGCTATTTTTTTATCCGCTACCCCTTATTGTTGTGAAATATTTTTGTAGAGTGGAAAACGTAACGTGTCGAAAAGTAGAACTCTTTTCTTCTTTTCGATTATAGCCGATGAAAAAAGCAATCCTATTGGCAGAAGATGTAAACAATCCTTTTACAGCCATGATTTTTCAATGTGATTGATAAACAAAACATTCATCGTAGAATGATAAAGAGTCAATCTTTATTACTGTGAAACAAATATCTGAATAAAGGAAATTATCGTGATTTATGTTATGGATATCCCCTAAGAAGTAGACATACAGGACGTATTGGTGGCTTAAAGATCTAACCTGTATGCTGAGTTTAGAATGGACAAAGTTGTTGTGCAGTATGGGCCTACGATATTAGATTACCTAGGCAGTCTTCTTCGGTGGTTATATGTGTTTTTAATCATCCCGAGTTTGGTAATAAGTGCTGATGATGATGCAGGTTTAACGCCATGCATTCCCCTTTGCAGGCGATTGGGCGATGCCCATTTATATGGGACTTTTTTGAGCTGAGAGCACTTTAAGATCGGATATCCTTCCTGACGTCACCAATGACCCTTCCGGGATTCGAACCCTGACCCTGTTGGACAGAAGGGGAAACTTTCCAGCTTGCTCTGTTTCTCCATAAATCGGTTGTACCAAGAAGCGTTTTTCAATTTGTCTCTTCTATTTCCATTCTGTTCTATTGAGTATCAATAAAAAAAAGTTATGAAGCAGCAAATGGCAAAGAATATTTCTCATCGCCCCATCCATGTTACGGTTTTCTGACTCATTTACCTTTCCCTACCACTCTTGCTCCCATACTACGCGGAGATTGCACAAAAGGGCAGAAAGGTAGTTTGTAGAACCTCATGGTAGCAGCTACTGTTTCGTGCTAGTGGAGATCCAGTAATACGAATTAGATTCTAAACTTGATTTTACGGGGCGGAGCACACCTGGATTCTCAGCAATGTTCCTGGCAAACTTGGTAACTTTCCCCTCTAAATTTTAATGGTTTATGAGAAAATTAGATCCTATATTTGTTGTTGCATATCAGTTACTTCGATTTAAGGGTTATATTACTTGTAAAGCGTTGCGAATAAGAAAAGCGTACTGGTGTGGGAATAACGATTAGCTATAAAGAAAAGTCGAAAGACTACATCATGCATGACTGAGTCATCAGTGACTTAATGGAAATCATCATAGAATGTTAAGCTGCAAAGTGTTGATGCTAAGCAGAAACAATATCCCTTCTTTTAAACACAGTGTTAGTGTCACTCACACACTCTCTAATACTCGAGCACCGTGTGTTAATGTGCAAGGGCATATAAAAGCGCAATTAAAAAGAAGACTAAAACATTCCCAACAACATTCAACACATTAAAGAAAATAACTAAAAGATTTGTTGGAATGCCGTTGACACATACAGCTCAAATTAGACAATATTTTAGCTTTAAACTAATAGACAAGAAATATTTGTTCAGCTTGTATTATACAGATATTTCATGGCACTAAAACAGGTTTATTCAGAGAATGATTGTTCTGCATGCATTTTTATACTCATTGGTGATAATTTCTAGGGGATGTTTATGATGCCGTAGTTAACAAATTCTCTAAGAGAATGCCTTTCATAATAGACAAGGATGAATTTAATAATCATTAAAGTTATAACTAAACATATCTCTCTATATATCTTTAGTGTTTCTCTTTCTGTCTCTGTCTGTCTGTCTGCCTGCCTGCTTGTCTCTGTCTGTCTGTCTGCCTGTCTCTGTCTGTCTGACTGTCTGTCTTTCCGCCTGTCTCTGTCTGTCTGTGTTTCTTTCTCTGTCTGTCTGTCTGTCTGTCTCTATCCGTCTGACTGAGAGCCATGACCCTACAAGTCTTTTTGCTGACTTTTATGTCTTGGCGTACAGTCAGAACCAACTGATAGAGAAAAGGCTATAGCTGACGCCATCAAACGTTATACTAAATTAGTGCCCTTTTTATAAATTTTCTGGTCAAAGCATTGCTGTTCTTGTTGAATAAATCGGGAGATAGGATATCCTTGTACATATAGTAATTGATTAGTCTAAAGTTGCTGCCGCGAGTGTGAAATACTGAGATATTTTAAAGCTTTGTAGGGTTAGAGAACATAGAAAAAATGAGATGCGATATTATTCGTCTTTTAATGACAAACATGAGCAAAATAAAAACTAGAGTAACCACATATAGCTTTTGATTCTTTTTCTGAATTGCTTGAAAATTCCCTGGAGCTGTTACCTTTCCACTACGTTTGATTGTGGCAGCAACAAGAAGACAAGACGGAGGTTCAAACAAACCCACTCTCCTGGTGCGAGGGTGATGCACACCAATATAGCTCCTATGTACATCTTCAGGAAGCTATCTAGGAGTTTCTAAAAGTCAATATTGCTCTCGTTTTTGTCAAAATGTGTCCTGCCATACAATTTCTAATATTTAATATTCCAGGCCGCCATGCTACATCGGTTGAGTTGCTTTATTTCTGATGCTGCAAATGCCTATCCTTAACAAGATGATGACCAATCTTATTGTGCTTAAGTAATAAGCTTTTGTATGCTTTGGTATTGGATTAGCTGATAGTTGTGAAAACCAGTTAGTGTTGTTAAGCTATGACAACCATTCTCTTTTCCGTGAAATTTCAACCCCTTTTTTCCTGTGAAAATTTGGAAGGTATTGCATATTAAAAAAGCATAGTAGAAAAACGTTACATATCAGTGCTCTTTCCTGTACATTGTAAGCACATTCGGTGAGAAAGGAATTAAAATAATCAGTTATGAATATGGCAAGTTAATATCAGGGTATTCTCAGAAAAATAACAGCTTGACGTTATACCGGCTTAAGGACCTCCTGCAAGGTTTAAATTTGAAATAAGGCAAACTTGACACTTGGGGAAAAAATATATAAATAGATGTTACGATAGGAAACGGGGATTTGTAGTAAAAACAGCACAGATCAAAATGTTAGTGAGTGAGTGAGTGAGCGATGGATTCTTCTTCGATATTCATGTATAAGTATTCAACTCTTTGATCAGTTGAGCAATCTTCTCAGTGAATTAGAATGGAAGTGGCACAATCACCATTCGCGTATCTATCAAGCATATTCAATGTGACATATGTGCAACAAGGTTGGGTTATCCAAACAAGGGTACAATCCATCCGACGGACTTCTTGAGTTTCCGTCTCCCCAATTTCCTTCAAATTGACTGGGTGGATACCTTAACTATAGTAAAGGTAAGTTGTTAAATTTAACTTTAAAGTTACCCAGAGATGTGATTAAATCCAGGTCGGTGGTTTTCGGAGCAAGCTTTTTAGACCATGCGTTTTCACGCTTTACAATTCAAAATTGTAAAACTACTAGTACTTAGAGTTACCAACAAGTACACTTCAGAAAATTAGCTGATTTGTATTACACCCATAGCAGTTATTATACATTCTAGAATCTTTGGCATAAATGACGTTATAATCATACAAAAATCTGCATTTTTATGAAAGAAAATGCTACGAACTGTGAGTTTAGTTAAAGTTATATATAAAAAAGTTACAACTGACCATAAAATTTCCAGCGAAATCCTGTCTGCGTTCTCTCTCTTTTATATAGGGCTACCTTATGCGACGACGGCCGTGTAGAAAGCTATCAGCAGTTGTGGTATTCTGCCTACTTCCAAGTAGATATTTAGGTACTTCTCGTCCTCCTTTGGTTTGTGATGCACCCTTGGGTGAAATGCATTACTCGATCTAGTCCCCAAAGAAGTTAAAGGACAAAAGATGAATTTTTGTGGGCAAATAAGGACAAAATTTGTTATTAGAAAGATTTGGCGTAAATTGCACCAGACAAGCGTATTGATATGCTAGAGCAAGGAAGA
Organism: Carybdea cf. marsupialis auct. non (Linnaeus, 1758); assembly: GCA_010016065.2. Classification (NCBI taxonomy): domain Eukaryota; kingdom Metazoa; phylum Cnidaria; class Cubozoa; order Carybdeida; family Carybdeidae; genus Carybdea; species Carybdea cf. marsupialis auct. non (Linnaeus, 1758). Next base: position 5,938 of record JAAAKL020007074.1, on the reverse strand, counting down.
TACGCTCGTCGTGAAATTGCTACAATTTGTTTTATAATGGAGAGACTTGGAAACTTAGTTGAAGGGTAACAAACCCTTTCTGAAGCTGGTTGTAAAAGAGAGTTTGTGCGAGATTTGGCCAATTGCAGGTTTAGACTGTAAAACGCTAAAACTATGGCGTATACAAAGTGATGTAGTGGTGAACGTGCATCTGCAGACAACGGCGTAAGGAGCAGCTACGATGTAGCTCTTCGGATCAGATAAGATCCTTGGCAGAAGTTGAATCACGTGGATAAAACATGGGGGCACTTGGTTAGCTTTGAAGAAATAATGCAATAGCAAAAGAAAACATGGACGACCAGCGACATCCTGATGGTCTTCAAAGACAGGAGGAAATTTCAGAAAATGCTCTGAAAAGCTGATTTTTAGGGGAATAGAACACTACGTTAGGATAGTGGTCTGACACCAGTCTAACTTAACTTGCCTTTAACCACATATGCTTGGCATGGCTATCATCTTTTAAACATTATTTTGCAATAGGAAATGGACAACACATTTTCAACGCTTCATCACTCTCAGTACCCATTACCGTTGCTACTTTATTTTTATCATATACAAGACAAGAAAACCATGTACTGATAAAAGAGATAAACCTTGTTCAATGACCATCAATGGGCTGATTAGCTATCGTGTGGAGATTGTGCAGTTTGCTTCTGCGATCTCCACAGCTGTTTTTTGAAGTAGGAAAAACTACGGGATTGTTTCTGAGCAGGGCGTGCATTTTCTGTTTAAATGTTGTAAAATCTTTAGGTAGTTTACATTTTTATCGATGGAAGATGCTTTTTCTGTCTACCGGCAAAGCTATTCCTTAAGGGTGAAAGATTACAGATAGACATTTTGCAAAATTTGTTATCTCTGTCGGTATGTCGAAACAGTATTCAAAACACTTAACATCTTTCACACAAGATAGACACTACTCTAGATAAAAACAGTGCAGTTTTTACTGCCATGTATTTACAGTCCTGATTGTGAATGATAGCAAATAAACGGAACTGCAAGCTGAACGTCTCTAGCAGGTCTTGCTGCTTGGTAGATGGTTTGCATGAAAATCAAGGTGGGGACTGTGTTTCAAGTGTAAAGCTGTTTCCAAGTCTCTTCTTTGTAAAAAGATTCAATGAAATAGAAGTATTAAAAATCAGCCTAGCTAACTGTTGCACTAAAGGACCAGCTATAGATATTTAGGGATCTGTGTCTCAAATAAGAAATTTAGAAAGTCAAGTCAATTAAAGCAGAACAGAATTTTGCAATTTTGGCATATAAAAGGCCACCCAACTGTGAAAATGATGTAGATGAGCAAAGAAGAGCAAAGATACGTTATCAATGTCCTACCCGGAAATAACATCGTCACAGCTGTGCTCCTAAGCGACCCACTCTGGAGGGAATGTAGGAGAGCTTTAATAGGACTTTTATCACGTAAATTTTATGGCCTTCCCTTTATGTCTTTACTTATAAGGCAAAAGAAGTTTTATAAGATTATTTTATGATTTAAATAGGCTGATTGCGAGGAGTAAAGATATATCTTTGACAATAAATGAATTAACATCATAGTTGTATGCACGTATTTTAGTGATGAAGGGGGACAGATTATCCAGACGACTATCATCATGATAGTCTCATTCACTATAGATTTGTAAAAATGCATTCGATCACCCTAGGATCAAACAGGAAAGCATCAAGGAAGACGTTTATTGTCCAGGTAAAATGATAGACATTATCTAATCATACTCAATAGTCTAAAACGGTAAGTAAACTTTAGTTGAATGGGGACATTTTACATTTGCAGAAGGAAAACAGAGGTCTAAGCAATAAATGTGCACAAGGTAAGATGTGATCAGATTTTTAAGGTAGTGCTGTTTCCACATGACAAAGACAGCATAAATTTGTGCTACAATCATGGACAATGAAACATGAAACATGATTGTAGGGTTTGAATATGAGGTTAAAGGAAGCGTTTGTTCTTTAAAAACTTTAATAGTACTGAAAACGTTTTCATGTAAAGATATTTATTTATATTATTTAATATTATTTACATTATATTTATACAATTTAATAACGAAGAACAAAGAGGTAATGCAAGTGACTCTTTTTTAAAAGAAAAGCAGAATCTCAATGAAAGTTTCAATAATTAAGGTTACGATAAGCCAGAAGCAAGGGACTGTCTACAAAGATGGGCTTGTAGCTTGGAACTAGAATTCTAATATAGAAAACAAAACATCCATTAGATAAAGAAAACGTAGGGCCTTCAACGAGTCTAGTGGGGCTCAGAGATTTTTAAGAAACAAATTTAAACTATATTTTAGGGCTAGCATTCCTCTTTAATTCGAAGATCACATAGTTCTCTCTTCTTGTATAAATCTTTCACTTCTCTGTCTCCTTAAAATAACTAATATTAAGGCTTAGAAACATCTTTTAAATATTATGGAGCCAACCTCAAATGTCAGCAAGTCTCTCCTAGTGAATAGAGTCCAGTCCTCTGAATGCGTAAATGCTACTGCAACATCACTCATTGAGGGCTCATTCAAAATATCTCCAAGAAGAGACCTTTTCGAGAGGCAACCAGAGTGAATTCAATCTCGACGCTCTTTGAAATATTGGATAACTTTAGTGAGATATTCATACTAGGTGAAGTTTAACACGACGTTTCTTTACTAAAACTAAACTACAATAATAAATGACCACATGAATGTTTACTAATTTTCTTAATTCCTTTATAGAGGCCCACATTTAGGAGTGCAGTGTCAATTTGACGAGGTGGAGTCTGAATTATTGCATGGTAGGACATTTCCTGCACATGCTCCACGTTCTTCTCAAGAGTATGGAAGCCTCTTTTACTTTGAACATTGGCCTCTACCAAATGAATTTGTTAACTGTAACGAGTCGTCTAAGTATCTACATTAAATCACCCATTTGCACTTGACTAAAAAAAGAGTGGACATGAATTTCTGATCGATTTCTTACATTGAAGGTCAAAAAAAGATGCCCCTGTTTAAATTTGTTTGACATTTTGAGAATTAAAATTGAAAAAGTTTAATAACCAATACACCCACATATATACGTCATATTTATAAAAAAATGACACAAAATTCTTGAATACTGTTGAAATGAATTACATTATCGATTTTTGATCAATTTTTGATCGGTGTAAGATCTGTCAACGTCCACATGTGACGTCATAACCTCTTCAAGAAATATATATGTTTCTTTTGCTAGTAGATGAGTGAAAGATTTTTCTAAGTTTACTCACCACCCCAAGTTCTAGAAATCTCAAAATAATCCATTCTGGTTGGGCTAAAGTTTAAATTTGACGCATCAGTCCCAAAAATATTTCATCAAAGAGACGCCTCAGCCTATAACACACTTCATTTAGCGCACACAGAATTCAATTACTCTACAAAACTTCCTTATGAACTTTTATATACTCCACCACAACCCTATTCTCCCTACAGAAGATTCAATCTGATGACTTCATTCATTTTACAAAATTTCATTCATACTGAAAGTTTCACTCGACAAAATAAGTAATCAAGAATTAACATAACCCTACAGGAATTTGTGTACCTTGAGGTAACTTTAGTTAGAACAGGATAATATTTATCATCAAAATCTTCACTCACCATACAATAATTTAATATACCTTGCAAAATCGTGATTAACTCTACTAAATTTCATTGCACAAAGTGTCAGTCACCTTAGAGAGGGTGATTTACTTCATAAAATTTTTTTCGTTCAACAAAACCCTCAGTTATTGCAAACAAAATGTTTTTACCTAACCAAAACTTTATCCACCCTAGAAAAACTCCTCTCCTTGCAAAATTGCATTCACACGACCAAACCACCGCTCACCTTGCAAAAATATATTCATATTTTGATAAATAATAGGCCTTTAAGAAGATGAAAAGGTTACAAAGTTGGTAGAAGATAATGACTGGAGAAAATATATGTAAAACTTCAGCTGAATTCGACACGGAGAAAGGTTAAAAATGAAAACATTGAAACCTAATTCAGTGTTTAAATGACAAATTATTTTCTTAGTTGAGTTAATACTTATATATAGTTTAAAATTGTTGTTTGTATAAGCAAAAAGCCAATGTATTTAGAGCTGTTGGGAATGAAACACATGAAGGCCACACTTTCAGCAGGTCATAACCAAAAGAAAAGAAAACTGTCTTTTTACCCGTATATTCCCTTTGTGTTAAAGTAAATAATTTTCGATAGTACGTATACGCGTGACGATATCCTACATCTAAATAGAATGCTGCGGCAAAATAGTTGAAAATGAACCGACTCTAAAATTTGCCGATTTCTATTAACGTATTATACTGGACGAAAGACTTAAACGTGGTTAAAGCCCTCACTGTACCTCTTCTCAATCAAAGCCAATGTTTTGAGAATCCTCTCAAGAATATTGTGACCATTCCAAGAGCATAAAATTGGTAGTGTAACCAGATAATCTCGCTTGTATGTAGTACTCCAAAAAATTGGTGACTGTATAAAATAACATTATCATATACAAGTGGCTCATAATTTGACAGGCAGTACGTAAAAGACTATATAATATACAATGTAAATATTTGAGCCTCTTCAGAGCGTTCTTAAGCAGTTTGTGAATCAAGCAGCTGTGAATGGTGTGTCAATGGATCTCAAAGTATACCGCGATACATCGTTCGCCGCTACTTCTTCAGGGTCAGGCGTTGTTTCACATCCGTCTTTATATTATCCTGAGAACTTAATCTCTATTCTTTTGGGAAAATATGCAATTGCTATAAGTATCTTAGGGGTATTATTAGACAGTCAAGGTAGTGTTTAGAGTGATTGTTTAAAATAATATGGGATTTTTACCAAAATAAATTTACCAATTTTTTAAAAATCCGGTTTGCATTTATCACGTGAACGAAGTTACAAAGTTGTTGTAAAACATCTTGGAATCAGAAAGCATTACCATGATCTACTCACATTCAATAATTTTCCTATTTAATAAAATTTTGCATTTTATTATTTTCAAGTTTTAGGTATAGTCATGTGAAAATAAAATGAATTCTAAAATATGTAGTAAAACTAACATATATGTTCTGCATTTCATACATAAATTCATATTTATAAATACATAATCTGTACTACTTTCTATAACAGAATTTGTCAGCGAATAATGCTTCTCCTTGCCCAAGACGTATGTATCAATAATGTCATTCAAATTTTTCAAAGTTTGTTAATGATAGAGAACAATAAAACTACACGAAGTAGACAAAATTTTTTGTACTTAAACACTTTTTCATCTGACACTCCTCGGAGTACAAAATCGTCTGAATTAAAATTGAAAAACAGGATTGGAACTAGTGCGCAACTGTGTTTTCAAAGAAGCCAATTAGAGGTCTGACTGCCATATTGGTTTTTTTTTACCAGTCAATGTCCATGGAACTCAATGTTTAACAGAAAAGGCCCAATAAAAAGCGCAATTTCTTTTGTCTACTAGAAACGGTTTTCTTGCTTTGATGTGGATGAATTCTAGAACGGCCAGGTAAAAAGCAAATCTGGCTTTACCTATTAGACGGGAGCGGTCATCAGCATGCTTTTTCGTACAGTCTGGCTTTTCAGGAGAATTTTTTGGTTTTGAAACCCAAGGTGGTTGTTTCCTTATAAGAGCTGATACTTGGCAAGTACCGAAAGGAATGTATTACTTGATTCTGTCAACTAACCTTAACTAAGAATTCAAAAGGTGCTCCACGGAGAAACCGTTAAACAAACAAAGAGCCGGAACTAAGAAATAAAAATTGTACAGTAAATTTTGGTATCAAGATTGTGTAAATTATCTGCTGATCTTCTTGACTACTTGTTGCAGTGTTAAAAACATCCTCCCTTTTCAATGTGACGTAATACTGAGCATTACCGTAAAAGTTAGTAA
>JAAAKL020007073.1:3060-17275 GCA_010016065.2 Carybdea cf. marsupialis auct. non (Linnaeus, 1758) | reverse complement strand
TAATGGGAATGAAAAATGGGAATGAATAGTGGTGATGAATGATGGTGATGAATAATGGGAATGAAAAATGGGAATGAATAATGGTGATGAATAATGGGGATGAATAGTGGGGATGAATAATGGTGATGAATTATGGGAATGAATAGTGGGGATGAATAATGGGAATGAATATTGGTGATGAATAACGGTGATGAATAATGGTGATGAATAATGGTGATGGATAATGGGAATGAATAATGGTGAATTATGGGAATGAATAATGGGGATGAATAATGGGAATGAATAATGGGAATGAATAAAGCAGTGTACATGTCACGCCTTAGCTGCCACCCTTACATAGTGTTTGGCTAGTGAAGCTTGGAGCTAGAGATAAAATTGATGCCTTTCCCGCCTCCTGGATCCAAACAATAGGTACGTCTTCGCGTCAGAAACATGCGAAAGGGGCCTTCACTAGCACAACTTCATTACGTTTTCATATCAGAAACATGGCAAAATTATCCAAGACCACTGTTAACCCTTCCTGTTACTTATTCTGGCTGAAAAGTACCACTGGTGAAAAGATGGGGGGGGGGGGGGGGGGGAAGAGGGCAGGAAAGGTTGGGAAACGCTCATCTGAATAAAATTTTGGTGATGACTCCTGTAACTATCGGTTCATTAGTCAAGGGGCATGCATTTTTCTGTAACAAGGGAAAGCACTGGCAATAACAATGTCGTGGATGTCAAGGAAAAAGGATTTACCATGAACCATTCATCCATTTCAAAATATGCTCTAATGCAGCTTGTTGCACAGTTCTTTTGCCAGTTGAAAGCTGTTGTCTCCGATTTATCACTAAATGCGAATAAAAATACCATGGCAATAGTAAATGAGAAGTGTTCGAAAGATAGAAATTGCAACTTTCAGCTCTGACGTGCCAAACGTCACTAAACGATCACGATAAGCAAGTATACGATTATCAGACGGTTGCACGAAAGTGGATAATTTCTAAGTCATGACTTACTATTGGCAAAGTAAAAAAATGATTATGACGTGGCTTACAAAATTCGCGGCTATTAGCCTGTTGCACAAAACTATCCATGGTCATGGTCATTGTAAGCCATGGATAATTGGGGAAGTTGAAAGCTACGAGGGCATCAAGATGGGTAGTAGTTAAAACGCAAAACGGGTAAAGAAAACACCATTTTATACAAAAAGGGCTAGCAACGGAATGCATTGCTTGTTTTCGTCCATCAGCGGTCGTTACATTACTATTTTGTGTTTTCTGCCATTCTCTTCTTTTACATGGTAACAAAAAGAAAAGCCAAAACCGATTCTAGACATCCGGTTTGTTTGCAAACTAGGGGAAGTAAACTTGGGGCACAGTCTTTCTATTACCATTGAAGCACATCATACACTGCAAGTAACAACTTTTAAAAGACCATTCTCGTAACCATTCCTCATGATTGGATAAATAGGTAATGCAAGGCTGGCACTGTAAATTTTGCAAGTATACTTAAAAATGCAAATAAAAATACTACAGTATGTTGAAATGTTGACATTGCTTCCCCCGAACAGAAATTGACTAACGATCTGAAATAGGTCCTAACAATGTAATCCCAGAAGAGTTTCACATCACTGAGATTTGGAGCAAAAGGAAAGTTGGGTTCTTCGAGATTGTCAAACGACTCTCCATTCTCTGTCAAGTCTAGCAGCATTCTAAGCAAAATTCTGTGGTCCGCTACTGCAGCTACAGTTTTGTGCATTGTTTCGTTCTTAACACGGAGGCCTTCCTTCAGGCAAGGAAATCATCTTGCTCGGTCATTACTTGAGTCGAGCGTAGTTGGAAGTTAAACAACCTCTCCATCTTGGAATTTGATTGGGAAAAAGGAACAAGTAGAAAAAGACTTCCCGAGATAACCTGAATCTCAAATTAGTGTACCTTCAAGTCAACTCACCAGTCGACAACTCCTGCAAGATATGGGTTCGTTGTCAAAGAAATCAGAGTCAGGAAAATATCCAGGGTATTTTGCAGAAACTTTAAAGTGACATTTCATCGATCGCCACAAATGGCCTGGACGTTGATGGATTGTACCCCCCTTCTGTTAAAGTAAGCAAATTGTTGTCCCTCGGGAGCAGCAAACTTAACACGGGTGCAATCAATTGAGCCGCAGACTCGAGGAAAAGTGATCATCTCTCAAAATGATGACAGTACTCTTCATAATACTTCTCATTAGGGAAACTTGATGAACTCATTTCTACATCGAATTATTTAACCCCTATTTGGCCTAGTGTCTAACGTATCCCCAGCAACTTCTACTGGAAGGACTTACTGGCGAGACAGAGAAGGCTTATAAGCACATGAACAGCTGGTGAAGTAGCGTTACTCCTCCTCCTCAGAACTATCGCATTTCAGTTAAATACCAAATAGAACCCCTGTCAGATCGATACATTTGGTTTAGCATCGTTGTCAAAAAGCATAACAGACAAGGATCTCAGTATAGCAATCATGTGGTTGAATTCAGAAGTATTCTTAGTGATGCAAAATACAGCAAAATTTGCAGCAAAGTAAAGAATACATCTATGCAAAGAAATAAATACAATATGTACCACGCCATATACTTACAGATGAAGGTAAGGCATTTCTACAATCGGGACCTCGTTCAGAATTGGTATACTAGTCTTCAGGTGATCTTGGTCTGAAAAGGAGATAGTTGCACATACCGCAGTTACTACTTGATTTGTTATTTTGTTACTGATACAAAAAATCTGTGGGCTTATTATAGCACTCGCTCCATATCAGCGGTGCCTCAGAGTCACAGCTGTTTATTTCCTTATGACTGCCCCTACCATGACATCTGTGAGTAGCTTTTCTGACCTCATACACAATTTAACACTGTTTTTACTATGTCTCAAGGTATGACCTAAAGGAGAGCAAAACGAAATCTGAAAAGGCTGCGATTTTAGTGAGTAAATATTGAGGAGATCACGGCCTTGGAATAACTTTACTGTTCAGTAAATTAACACAACAGAGCAGCATCTCTTTAAAATGCCGGTAGCTACAAAACAAAAATGTGCTTCACTTTTTATACGTTTTAAATGCTTCATGGGCTTAGAAACAAACTGACCTCAAGAGAAACAGTGAATAGTTACACATTCTTCTCAACGGCTTTCTTTGAGGTTTACAAAAATCTGCTGTTTTCCACTTTTCCCCGACTCCATAGCTTAACTGTAATAGAACACATTTCCCTTTTACACAAAGTATATAACTAAGCTGTCATGTATCTGATTTGAGTCAGGTTACTGATAGCAAAAAAACTGATCCTCTTCATTACTTTTATCAACTCTGACCCTTTCTAGAGCAAGGCCTGTAGAGAAACAGCTCATCTCGGCAAGAATAATGACAAAATACCTTATAATAATAATAATTAACACTACTTAAAATCTTACCTTGCTGTGATTGAGATAGGACCACAGAGGGGCCTTGTTTTTCGTCTTTATATCCACGAAGAGCTCTTTGAATTGCACGATACAACTACAGGAAAAGAAGCAATGCTATTCAGTAATTGTTACGAGAACGTCACACGAAATGACACAAGTTACAAAGAACCAAAACACTTTGTAGAATGGCGCTTGGCATTCCTGCTTTTCAATGATACATACTCAAAGGCAAGCTACATCAAATGTCTGTCTCTCTAATCTGAGACCATGTCAAGCAGGTGCCACTGCAAAAAGATCGGTGATTTTTAATGGCTATTACTAGACTCCTTGGAATGAAATGGAGAGGAAATAAGGAAACATCACAAAAGGTGCCGTAAACAATTGCGGTTTAAGCAAAATGTTAATCTTTAATTGCAAGCTAAAACTTCCCAGTGGCACTAACGGGAACGCGTAAAATGCTAGAAAGTTAAAGATATGCTTTCCTAGAATATTAGAGATGTTCTTTCCAAGAAGGATTTTTTAAGCATAGATGTACTATTCTAAAATCAAATTAGGGTTAGGGTTAGGGGTTATGATACTAGTAACTACTCTCACAAAGGGATTCTAGGAAAGTACATCTTTGAAAGAAAAATTCTATAATAGTATAACTAGGCAATTCCATGTTAGTATGAACCCTAAAATTCTACCGTTTTATAGCGTCCCGGCCCTAACGAAGTTGCACATAACCAAATCTGATTAAGTACGAAAACATTAAGGAGGATTATGGACACCTTTTACTATTTCCTCTTCTTCACAGCTACGGCTGCATTGACCCGAATTTGAACTGCTGAACTTGCTGTCAGCATGATTACCAACAATAGTGTTTTTTCTTCCATAATTTAAAACAAATGGAGTTTGCATAACAATAAAATTCAATTTGGGGTGTGAGGGGAGGGGAGAAGATGTATACTTTCTTAAAAACCATGCTGCTTCTTCTTTCCTTCTTCTCTGAATTTTGTGCTTTCGTCCCTGAAATTGTGGTCGGCTGTTCGAATCCTCTTCCTCCACCATGGCCTTTCTATTCCTCTTATTTCTAGAACCTCTTTCCTGAAAAACAACTGCATTCCCTTTTCTCTCGCCCATTACATGACAAACCCATCTAATCAAATCTCCTGATTTCTCTGCTCTCTCTCAAAGTACTCTAATGATGAACATACTTCTATCTCTGCTTTTAGGAGTCATACTATTGATCGCCCCTCAGAATTTTCATTTGAGTCATCTGTAGTACGTTCTCTTCATGCAAGCTAACTCTCCAGGATTCTGCTCAATAGAGCAAATAGGTTTACTCCTTGCCTAGTGTACGTTTGCAAGGGTATCTTTTATCAAAGACTACTTCAAATAGTTCCTTCCACTTTCTCCACTCCACTCTCTTCCGATTAGAGCTGATACTCATCATATTTGAAATACATGTGACTAACAGTGGCTGAAAACAAGCCCAGGGTCAAAAATAGGCGTGGAACCCTACACTACTTACCAAACAAGGGTGTGGCAAACCAATTTGATTGGGAGGAGGCACTCTGCCTAAATTTAAGGCACATGTAGTGTTAAGCGTCTAAATGGGATTTGTGAACGCATAGCACTACCTAACTGTGCCAATGTTGCCAAACCAGGTTCGTGGCAGAAGGAAAATTTCAAATTTACGAAAAATGTCTCGACTAGCTAGCATACGAGTTAAATTCTAACACGATAACATGACATACAATCTTTCTAAATATAATCGACCTTATAGTATCGCAAAGTATATAGTTCGTGACAGTCATCAGTTTTCATAGAGGCTTTTAATCTTATCTCTGGAATTAAATAGAGTTTAAAAAGCTCCCAATGAAATTCCTAAAGTCTTGCAGTCCCTTACACCTAACGTCTTCAACATTTGCTACATATAGTTGGGGGAGGGGGAGGAGATGAATCTGAACAAAGACAATAAAATTTGTATAGTTTCATTCGTGTCATCGTCAAATTACTGTTAGGATATTGCTTGGAAACGTGAAGAAGCTGACGTTCCCGGCCCACTCCTCTATGATGCACTGGAAGGCACTACGGATAAAGAAGGAATAGGCTCCGTTGTAAGTGTGGTCATCTGTTTCGTAAGCATAAGCTACTTTGAAACTACAGACGAAATGTTTTTGGAATATTCAGATAATGTCACGTAATTGATTCTTCAGAGTTTACCGTCAAAGTCTAGTTGGACCTAACTATTATGGTCATACTAAAACTGGGCGGTCAAGTCACAGTTCCATGATCACAATACAGAGCCGATGTTGCCATAAGGGTTTGAAAATCTGAGCGTGGCTTCAATGCCAGTTGCAACTCTTGGATCTACCCCTGATTACTGAAGCTCGTAGGATATCGTATAAAATAAATTACAGGTTCTATCTAACGTGATTGAAAACCGGAAGACGCACCACATGTATGTTGGTTTCCACTTTAACTTCGAAAGTGTACGATTCTGGCTGTGGTAAATCAAATACTTGCTTTTCTTCTTTTCTTGAAGGGGAAACAGATGCAAGAAACACAACATCATACTTCTTGACAAATTGACAAACAAACAAACTAATTACAGTAAAATAAAATAAAAACATTTAACATCATTTAAACATTTAAAGATTTATGTGCGCGAAATAACATGGAGTGCTTCTAAACATATCAATTAAAAATTAAACACCTTTTTAATAAGACATACATCCTTAGTCAACACAAGCCGTTCATTACATATTGGGAAAAAAACCTTCGTGCCTCTTTTACATCGAGCAACACCACAAGATATGCGTGCAGTGAAGTTCATATCGCCCAGAGTGGACTAAATGAATACAACGCAGCCATTTGAAAATAGTATTCCCTAATATATAAACCCGAAAATAAAATTAATACTAATAATGAGAAATAAATGGCCAAGCACGGAGCGGTAGACAATGAATGAGAAATACGTTTAAAAACTGAAGTACACGAATTACTACTAGGGGGCATTTGTTCATGGGTTACAAAATGGCATACCTGTTCTGATACTCTGTTTGGTATAATAAAGCCAGATTTGGCATTTGATTGGCTCTAGTTGTATTGCAGACGTAAACTGAGACCTTTCATGGGAAAATACGACACAAAAAGTTGTAGAGCGCAAACTAATCTCAATAATCAATAGACATATTATGAAAAACAAAACAAGAGTAAAAAAATGATTTTGGGATTGGTATTATTTGCTTGGGTGCTCAATATCCATGGATGGGGTAAACATTAATACGCAAAAATGCGAGCATCTTTAACTGACGGTCATACTGATTACCTCCCTGGAAAATGTCTAAAAAACTTCTGCAGACAAGGCTGTCATTGTAAAGCGTTTCAACTGTCACATAATGTGTGAGTTCTTTGAAGTTGGAAGAAGATTCATATTTGGCACACACTTGGCACGACAGCCAGCCGCTTCAGGTCACAATATGACTTACTGTTCGACTCATTTTTGTCACTGCTGTCCTGGTTTGGGATTGGTATGTTCGATATCCAGGCATTATAGGAGCTTCAGGTATTGAACAGCTATTATCACCTTGTCTCGAGGGGTAGTACGTACATAAGTAGGGTATTCTTCTACAGGGCTGGGGAGGTGCTATCATTCGTTCTATTTTTCTGTTGCTTTTCACTGTATAAATGATGTTTGTATATCATCTAGCAATAAGTCAGTAGTAGTTAAGCAGAAACAAGGCTAGGAATGTTGTTACCTTTTTCGTTGCTGTGAAAAATAAACACAAAACAGCTCTGCTTCCCCTGGTCCAGGCGGGAAAAAAGTAGGAGACAACAATAATAAATAAACATTTTAGTGTTAACCAGGTCAGAAATCGCCATGCATGCACACACAATAACATACCACCGTGATATTGGAGGTGGCAATCAGGCACATCCTCTCCAAGCTTTACTATTAAATGGAATTACTCTTTTCTATTTTTGTATTCAACTTGTTATACGACATTTTAACAAAAAAGAGAGTCAACTATCTCTGGAGGCCTTTACGATTAACATACACAACTAAACATTTTCAGCATTATTAGTATTACCAATAATGATTCTGCTCAGTATCTTCTCTTAGAGTTCTCTTTTTCATCTGTTTTTTCGCTTTTACCTTCTTGGGGTAACCTTAATCAACAAACTAGTGTGGTTGGAATACGGGTAGGTTACAATCAGTAGACCAAACGGCAAAGAAACGTCAGTCTCTCACATAACTTGATACAAATAATGAAGATAGCATGTGGTAAATCTGCATGAAACAAGTAATCAAATATCTTTGTACAGTATCATAGTGACGAAGAGTAAATCGAACAATCTCTTGACTGCACAATTGAAACAGACTTTCATTTCACACAACGTGCTCTTTTTTATTGCGTGTCTCAAATCCTTGCATTGCTGTCGATTTGAATGTCTCAGACTGCGGTCCGAAAGTTATTCAATAATCGACTTGGAGTGTTAAAGACAAAATTGTTTTCAACAGAAATCAAAAATCAAAATCAAAGAGAAATCAAAGAGATTTACTCAAAAGATCAATTAGTGGAGGTTGATAATCAGGACAGCGTGTAGAAACAATATATTCAGCAATAAATAACAAAATCGAGGTGCTGAAAATCTTATTTAGAAAATTTGAAAAAGGAACAATTACACAACATTACTGAAACATAAATGTAGCAATTTTGTCTTCAATATTTTTGAAAAGCTGCTCACCTCAGGATATACAAAAAGTTATCCGCTCCAATACATTGCTCCACTATTTCATGTTATTCTAAAGTAGAGCTTTTCTATAACTTCTTTAGTTGCTATGACCATAAAGCATTTGATTATCCGATATTATTAACTCCTATCTAAGAAGCGTTTTTCAGGGGAGGTCTTACAGATTCAGTTTGGGTGTGTAGTGGATAGGAAACTGGGATTTTAAACATTTGGAGAAGAGGGTTCAGAGAAAAATAATGGTCCTTAAGCAAACAACAGTAACTTCAATACGGTGATAATGGTTGTTATACACAACTCACATTTGGGTCTCCCATAAGAAGATTTTGTTCAGAGTGTCTTGATTTAAGTAGCTGCATTCTCCAACAGTTTTAAAATCCAGTTGATCAAGGCCAAAGCTTTCCACATCCTAAAAGAAACAGTTTTTCGGTTAATCATGTCCGATAAAAGCATGCAGGGTTAATTGCAGCTTCAACATGTTTATTGAGGATGACCTTCATAAAAAGGAATACAACAATACTGGTCGACTATAAAATCACCGAACGCTAATCCACAGTTTCAAAGGCTACGGCATTGCTGTTTGACAGATATGGTCATGGAATTATATGAACGTAATGAGAGCAGTATCCTACACTGGTATACCTCCGATGAGCCAATACGAATAGAATTATAGGACAATACATTACTAAAATGTGTAAAATTTCTACTTTGAAAAACACAAGGATAATTCCTCTTAGACATAAATGTTCGGGAAAGTAGATATACTCTGGCATTATTATGTCTTGATGCCCATAGTGTTACGTCTCTGATTGATAGTATTTAGCTCTACAGCTGACTGCTATTAGTTAAGCTTATGATCAAGGTGTATAGTTATTGGAGATAAATGGTAAATGATTTGTGGTGATTTGTGGAGAGAGACGTAAAAGAGCCAAGGCCAGGATCTGACCAGCAGCGTTAAACAACTGCCCTACTCGAAGATAATTGAGGTTTCACGCGACGAGTTTGTAGACACAACATTACCTTACGTAGAAGTGTTCACTTTGTAACTTGCTATGCATGGCTGTTTGAAGCTCGACGTAGGCAAATAGTGATCCCTGCAAACATTTTTTAACTTGGCTCACCTTTTGCGTGAACCACGATGAACCATTAATGGGTTCAGTTTTCTCCTCTTATTTCCATATACTAGCCAACCCTTGAAGGAATATTTTGTACTTTGTTTGGGTAAAACCTCTTTCTAACATGTTTCAAAAGACTCTTCCATTCATTTTGAGATGGAAGAAGGAGAATTATGTGTAAACCCCTCTACTCGTATTTACAATTACACCACTATCAGATCGGTTGCAGACGGGTTGCAATAAGAAATTCTCGTAGGATCCAGTCCAGATACGTGTTGGCAAGTAAAACTCGTCATTGTGAGCAGTACAGAGCCGGGCATTGTCAACATAATATGATCATCCTTCCACTGTTGACTATGGATAAGCCACTTCAAGCGTTTCAGTGCATATTTCTAAGAAGGAATCCTGAAATAGTGACCTCGTTTACTTTCCCAACGATTAGTACAGCCGACAAAACAAAAAATTTCACGCATTTCTTATTTAAATTTTCTACAATAGTATTTTTACATACAATACAATGCGCTGGCTCAAACGTTTGTCAGTCAAAATACACACATCACTGTCGGAGCTGACGGGAAACCGATACGAAAGTTTAATCTAGTTTCTAAGATCTTGAGTTGTAGAAACTGCCAACACTTCGTCACCTTTTCTTCTAAAAAGGTAAAGTCGTGCTATTATTCTTTTGATGAGCATTGTAAGATACGCAGGCTTTTCCCCATTACTGTCGAGGCGTTTTGATGCTACTTTGTATAAAAAACACAAGTAAAACGATTGTATTGACCCATCTTACCTTCATAGTAGACATCTTCGCTACTGCTCTGTTTACAGAACACACACACCCAAGATGCATTATCGCCCTGATTAATGACGGAACCTGGATGAGTGAACAATAAATTGGGCGTAAGTAATTGAAAGAACATTGAGCACTGAATAATACTAAAGACGGTGTTGAAGGAAAAGATATCTGTAATGAAGTCGCCGGGAAAAGCTTTCAAATTATGATCTTTCTCTTACAACTTGCTAATATACATCAGATAATTTTAATAATTTTAATAATTGCAAATATTAAACGCATAATGTAATACGCTGATCCTCCCACTAGACTTAAGAAATACCCTTGCTTGGATAAATTAGTAGAACTTTTCGAAGAAAAGTCATTCTCTCTTCCTCGAGTCAATAGTGTTTAAAAATTTAAGATATAACTGCAGTTGTATCTAGAAGACTTTACTTCATCGTATTCACCAAGATTCACCATTTCATTAAAATTGCCGTTTTCAGATCTTTAGACGGCAGTCGACCTCTAAAGTTGGTTTCTTAATCAGAAACTTGGTAAGGGATTCCTTCTTCAGTGTACAACCCATTGATCAACCTTTCTCACACCGAAAACATGGTACAAACTCAATTAACATAACTGAAAGGTAGGATACTGTTGAGGTGGTGACAACATTTTCATTCAAACTTGGTTTATGTATCGCTTGCTTCTTTCAACACTGGACCGAGACGTTCATATACAGCATCAAAGGTCTACTGTCAGAAATACAACGGAAAGCAGGAAAATAACTTTCGATATGTATAAATACAAGGCCAAATATACAATTCCTGATCCACGAACCTGTGTCTCGTAAATGCCTTCTGTGTCCGGTGAAGATAGATCTATTGCCAATTCACTAGTAATTCAAAAAATAAAACTGATGTAATATCTCTCTTAAGAGTTTTGATAGTCAATACATTTCAAGCATTTTACATTTCAAGCATGAAAGGTAAAGGCAAAAGTAGCTCCTGCAATGCATTTCGATTTTAGGACTGAGTAATCATACCTACCCATGCAAAAATATCTAGATAAACAGTCTTAAAAGTAAACGGTTAATGTTTGTTGAAATTGTCCTAACATAGGTTTTAGAAAATGTTATACTGACAAATATCATCTGGTAAATTACACGACACAGGCAGGATCAAATTCCCAAAACGACAACCTTGCAGCATCAGTAAACCCGAGATCTGGTTTAACCTCTACAGAATTGGGAGTTTTTTGTCACCCCACTAGTGCTAAAAGAAAATCAGTTTAAAACATTCTAAAGATGAAGTCTGATAAATATGTTTACAGGGAAACAAAAAGTCACATGCAAATTAGAGAATATCAATTACGAAATGAAATCAAATAGCCTGATTTCTTCAACAGTCAAACTCTAGTGACCTACTACTATGTTGTGGTGTAATGCCCACAATCAAAAACCTACAGCAGCTCAAAATGACATAGTCCAATGTACACAAACAAATTGATGTCTTGAATTAATGAAAGTTCTTTACTTAAAATCATGAGCAATCAGCCCCGTGAGGTGTAATCAAAGGAGTTGAATGTCAAACATGAGAGGCATTACCTGCTATGTTCATTGTAAATAGTGACAGGAACAGTGTACTCATATAAGTAATGCATCAGGTTAGAATGTGGAAGTTGCCGCCAGACTTTTCTCCAAACTGGAAAAAATGAAACGGTCACAATGACTGGAATACAAATAAAATCATAGATGTGATTAACTACAATACACTAGAAGAATAAACAAAGCGTCACGATTTAAACGGCAAGTGACACTTCTCTTCCGTAGACAAAAAGGTAACAGTTTTCTCTCCTTCATTTTCTAGGCTCCTCCTTAAATGACCAAAGCTAAAAGATGGAAACAAACAAAATTTCAATTCTGCATTCCATATCTCTTGTCAATCTGAAATGTATGTTAGCAGAAGAAACGAGATTCGACTCTAAGAAATTGGAACATCGAAGCTGTAGAATAGCCATCTCAGAAACCTGAAACCTTATCTGTTCGTCAGTTTAATTTTGAAACTGTTTCACCTTCATGACTAATCAGCTGAATCAGTCAAAATCAACTACTCAGGAATGGTACTGCCAATTCTATAGCATCGGCATCAAGTAGTACATTTTTTCTGTCCAGATGTATTGAGCCATTTAAAATAATCAATTATGACTCATTCGCAGTTCATTCTAGTTAAAATTGGGGGAACAGTCCCCGAAGAAAAACAGACATGAAATGAAAGTAACAACCAAAGACAGATAATAATAATAAACCTCTTTCAGAGGATAACTTACTCGTGCCCTCTCCACTTTTCTGTCTCTTGGTGTTTACATAAAACACTTTCGGTACATACACCTTGAAGCACTGTAGGTCTTTTCCAGTTATTGCCCACACTTTGAGTTTCCCAGGGGTGGTATCTTCGGTAATCTGGATGTAGGTAGCGTACGAACAAGACGTATGAGAATGGCAAGGTATTTTTTTACATTTTTTTTAGTAGGCGTAGTATCATACAAGGCTAACAAAAGCCACTAAATGTATGGACTAGATTAGAGGTAAACAATAAAGATAATAAGAGAGGGAGGGAAACGAACAACAAACATAAATGAAAGGAATTCACGTTTGACTTAAAAGCATCTAAGTTATAGGAAGAGGGAAACAATCAGACGACAGAGAGTTCTATAGCTTAGCAGTTCGCGGAAAGAAACTAGTCCCATAGAAAGACTTCTTGACACAGGGGACAATAACAGAATGAAGATTTTGAGAAAACCAGGTCCTCCGAGATGGAACAAACCGGGCTAGAACTAATGACAAGGGTTCATTGGAACACTTCCCGTGGTAGTACCTGTAGACAAGGCTAAGACTGGCCACATTTCGCCGATGGGATAGGGTTTGAAGGGTGGCAGCAAGGGTTGGGCCGACCAAATTGCAGACACGCCTCTGGACCCGATCAAGTACTACTTTTAGAACTATAATTCTATGATTAGATATGAAATTCATATGCTCTGTATATTGCCATAGTATGATTTCTAACATATCATTTAGCTGGTATACAAAGGTCGATAAAAGTCAGAATATCGAAAACTAACGCATCCAGTTCATAACATATAATGCATACGGGAACCGAGCTTTTAGAAGCACAGTTAGAAATTCCTACTGAATATCTTTTGAAGTGGTATTTAAAGTGAAGATGGGGTGCTGATAACGAGGTACAAATAACTGGCATTGATATGAAGGCCTCTGCTTATCGGATGCAATGAAAGCGAGACAAATAATAGGACTTTATCGAATATAAGACTTTAGTATGTATATATGTACATATATGTACATACATATTAAATATAAGGTCAACCACTATCTTCTTGGAAATCTTTTAACTATTTTGGTTTTATTACATCTATTTTCCTGTTTACTTATTCTTTCTACTTCTTTCAAAGTAACTCAGTACCTTGAAGTGGTAACCTTGCCTTGTATTGAGTGAAGGATCTTAAATATATATATATATGTATATCTATGTATATACCTCGTGAACCTTACTGTAGGTGTGTATGCCTCAGAACAAGAGTCATGAGACATTTTTGTCGTATGTCGTTGCCAGCTTTCTCAAACTGGGGAGGGGTGAGGCAAGGATTTATCAAGTCCTGATAAACCTTGCTAGAAAATGGATATCTGGCGTTTACTCGGGGGGGAGGGGGTAGTAGGCGGCTTAGACAGAAACTGATCACCCAAACACCTCATCATGCCGTGGCTTGAATTTCTACCCCATCATCGCCTGTACACTCTCTAGAAGAGTACAGGACACCGTTACCTTTCTATTTGCTTTTAAAATTTGACTCTTCCGTTCGAAGTATATGTAACAAGTACGCAACATGTATAGTTTCAGTTTTGAAATTGCAATAAAAACATTTTGTCGAATATAAATGTTGCATGAAGAACACCGTACCTAAGTTGTTAAACTGAGAAAAAAAAGTAAGGGGACTGTGTACGCTGTATTAGCCGTCTGTTGTCCGGTATTGTATCATTCCGGAAATCTGCTGCTCCATAAAAGAAAACCCTGTTCTTCACCGCCAGCAGGCACTGCTCTAAGTTAAATATTCAGCGATAATACTATTATGATAACTATATAACTACTACGATACTAT
>JAAAKL020007072.1:0-17275 GCA_010016065.2 Carybdea cf. marsupialis auct. non (Linnaeus, 1758) | reverse complement strand
CTAAAGGAAGAGATTTGGAAATTTTCTACTCCGAGTTTCAAATATTCACAATCATCAAGTAAATCTGCCTGATAATCGTGACTACCGGTATGTGAAACTCGGAGTAGCGAATTTCCAAATCTCTTCCTTTAGTATCTCTTTCTATACTGCTTAGCATTTATACATCAAGCACTCTCGCTTTTGTCGCCTCTTCCCTATTATCTTGCTTGCAGATAAACCATGAGATATAATGTGGATGTACAGTACCTGTATACTACAGAATTAACAGAAAATGTGATTCAGAAAGCTATTATTTATTGTATGTATATGTGTATACATGTATAGACTATCAAAATATGTATACTTTGAATATAGCATCTTGATCAATTTTCTGTCTCAATTTTTATCATGAATCAAAATATCATTCAAGGCTAGCTTTTCTACTTTGTGATCATCAAGATAAAGTTCGTAAGCATGGAAAAATGAGATATCTTCAGAGGGGAGGGGGTGTTATGTTCAAGATTGCATGAGATGTAGAGGCAAGGAAAGACTCATCCAGATCTTGGGATCCACCTTAGCTACAGTATTAATTGTTAATTATAAATAAAGAAAAGTTGTTAAAGGTTTAAGGGTATCAATGTGAGGCTACTATTATTCAAAAAGAGTCTTGATAAAGAGTTTGTTCAGTTTAAAGATGTCCACTAAATTATTCAACAATACAACAGGGGGCTGACTGGTTTTTGCCAGAAAAAGTCACGTTTGTTGTTTGTTTTCACCACTATATTACTAAAAATTATGTTGTTTGAAGGACCATTGTGTTCTGTTGCCCATGTCTGAAGAATAGACAAGGGTGTGAGGGTGAGAGCGATGGTTTCATAATCTGGAACTGGTGCAGAGACCACAAAATTCTGTTGGAATTCAATTTTATTAGAAATTTACTAAATTGTATACATAACCAGAACAGTTAGAGAGAGTAGGGTTCAGATAACCAAGATAGAGAAGACTAGTATTATTGGTTTTCTTTGGGTCTTCCACATATAACTAACATACAGAGACTATATATCCCTGACTGTTATGTACTTTTATGTAGAAGTAGAACTTAATGACTCATCCTAGCTCACAATTTGGTGTTCTTATGGTCGTTTTCCATGTTAGATTTTGTGATATTTTCTACAACATTTATAATATGTTCATGTGATAATGTTTCTTGTCTGGCACAGTTCTTGTTTATGTGATTTGATGCTTTATTGATTTAGGCCTATTACTGATGGCTGTTAAGCCATGAATAATATTGGTATTCTATCGACCTAGTGATCAGAAGGCCTATAATAGCTGTCTTTAAGCACACCAGCCATGGAGCCATTTTATATGCATAGCAATGTTGGTAAGCATGCTGAGATCACCATTTGTTCAAAATAAGTCATATGGTATATAGTATAAACCACAGCTTTCTTCACAGCACATTAAATTGAGTGTTAGGGTAACACTCACCTGATTGTAGCCAACTTTTGTGAAACTAGGTATTTTATTTTAATAATCAATTCTATCATACAGGTTGTCTTCTTGCCAGAATGCTTTGACTATGTAGGCAGCAGCAAAGAAGAGTCTGTAGCATTTGCTGAGAATCTTGATGGCCCAACTGTAGCATTTTACCAAAATCTTTCCAAGGAGCATGGAGTGTGGCTGTCACTAGGAGGGTTTCATAGAAAGGTACGTCAAATAAAGAACATTTATCAGTTGGAGGGGAATAAATGTAGAGAGATCATGGATTCACAGCATGAATTTTTCATATATACCTTGTCCCATAGCCCCAGGACAATTGATATAAAGTTAATTGTAAATGCAGTTCTATAGGATATAAGTGATGCTGTAAAATTTGCAATTTATTTTAACAGGTGCAATTATTATGCAAGAAAAGCAGGAATGTAGGAAGCAGGGGGCACTGGGGCATGTTCCCCAAGATTTTGCAATAAGCAGTCACTCTTAAATCCAACATGTAGTTAAGTGTTATGTATGTGAATAAGCACCGTTTGACTGCTGTGCCCCACCCCCCACCCCAAGTTTGAGATGCTTCCTACATCCCTGAAGAAAAGTTATCATTGTTACCAACCTAAGAATGCAATGAAATATGGATATTTTTTGCAATTATTTTTAATGGTGGTAGATGTTGTTCACTTCTTTTGTCCCAAGGAAACTGTTTCAAGATATCGCCTCTTTCTTTCTTTTTCTGTTTTTGAGCTTGTTTTTGCTATCAGACTTTTCAAGTTTAAGGTTTGGGCTTCGAATATGGATATTTTGGTGCATGACAGCTAACAGGAATGTTTTGTGACACTGCAGGAGTGCTTAGGGAGGCAATGTAGGTAACCAGTCTAATAAATTTAGGGTATTGGGATTACTAAATCAAATGTGGATATGCACTCCAGCATGTATTTCCAGTGTGCAACCCTGTGGTGGTGACATAATTTTATTGGGTGTACCATCTGCCCAATATGCATTTCCTAGGATGATAAACTTGTGCAATTAGTACCCCTTATTTATTATTGTAGTGTTTTTATTATTGTTTAGTTATATCAGGCCAGTAGATAAAAACACTGAAATGTTGCAGCCAAACATTTTCTTGGTGATAGTATTATGTTATCTCCATGCAATGAGTCTGGGCATTCTTCTCTTCTAGTACCTTGTCCAAAACGTTTCAGTGCTTCAGTACATTTTGTAGTGGCTACCTTCTAGCCTATCTTTGGTGATGCTGTCATCTTCATAATTTCCTCTGGTCATATAAATACCAACTATTATGCCCTGCTCTCTTATAGTTTCGATTTCCATTGCCATATAAGAGTCCATTTTTTATGGCTGTTTTTTCCACTTCGTTTGGTGTAATCATCATTTTCTAGAACTGGTGTAACCCCTTGACATGATCTTCATCATTCATTAGCACTCTCGTCTTCACACCTTTCATTGCTGTGGACTTGTTTCTAAAGCCGTTTGTTAGTCTTTTAGACACCATGTAGTCCCTCCATCCCCAACAACTCACCATCCTTTTATCTGGACTGGTTGTATGATGTCCGTTTTTGCATTTTCGATACTCAGTTCTCTGCTATGTGTAAATTCGTTTAAATTCTGTACAGCCGCAGCTCCCTTTCACTGCAAAGAGCATATGTTGGTTTACTCTGCTACTTTGTTATCTTGTAGTTCTTAGTGTCTGCAGAAACCCATTTCTCTGTATTATCTGGTAGGCTAGTGTTAACTTGTGGGTGTCATGGAATCCCCATTTTTCTGTAGCTTTCTGCTTAATATAAAACTCAGTTCTCAGTCCTATGGTAACCACGTGTTTATTATTATGTCTTTCAGCTCTGTAGGTTCGAAAAAATTGTGTGCTACTTCTCTTCTGGCTGAAAGAAACTTTTCTAGTTGATGATGGCGTGGTTTTGGATCTGGCTAAATTCACATTAGATTATGGAAGAGGTTCTGTTTAAAGGTATCTTATGAACTGTTCCCTGTATTTCTATTCCATTTGCAAAAACCCCGATCTGATTTTTATAGTTGTTACAGCAGAGGGCTTTCCCTTCTTCTTTGATTATTCCTGTTTATATGCAACACATATTGATAATACTAAGGCATCATAAATGATCTTGCTCTCTACTTATTGACTGATGGTGTTCCCTGTCTACCATTAAGCAGTGTTGTTGTCGCTTATCTTCTCCTTCTTCAGGTGACCTTTTCTGGCAGGTTGTTGTCTGCAATGAACTTCCACTCAGTTCTCATCTTTGCATTTGTTAGATCTTACTTTTTATGCAATTCTTTCCCTTACACAGTCTACTCAGATGGGTTACTCTTGTCCTTCCTCTGTTTCTTAACCTTTGTTTTTTCTCCATTATTCCTCCGATCACAGTAATCTCTTCTAATTCACTCATTCGTATCACGTACACCATACATTTATATTGCCTTATTCGTGGAGTTTGAAATAATTTTCTTGGTGTCTTTGATCTTCTTACAGCTTCCGGATTTTAAATATTATCTACCCACGATATCCTCTTTATCCTCTTGTAGTACCACATTTCAAATACTCCTATTTTCTTCATCGTTTTATCCATAATTACATAACAGTCATAGCCGGAGAGCAACCGATATTACGTAGAAATTTAGCACTCTATTCTTAGTTTCAGTGAAGAGTTTCGGGTCTTTTACATCATTTGAAGTGCATTATTCGTCATCCTTATCCGTACTTTGATCTTTGTGTCGCATTTAACGCCTTCCATAGTTAGAGTGCGTAAATAGGTGTATTTTCCGACTCTTAGCGTAACCGTACAGTTGCTTTTGAGTCTGGTTTCTGGGCTTTCTTTCCGACGAGCCACAATGCTCCCAGTGTTTTTGGACTTGATTTTCAAACCTTTCTTATCACCATGTCAAGGGTTTTCTATAGTCTGAAATTCCTCAATGTCGATAGTATCGTCAGCAATATTAATCCTTCCATACCTGAAAGTTCTCTTAGGATGATTTCACTGAAAAAGTTAATCAAGTTTTAGTGATAACATTCACCCCTGAAGAACTCCTTTTGGCAGCTGTATAGTCACTCATCTCATTGCCTAGCCTCTTGGACATCGATTATATGCAAATTATTTGCAAGTCTTTCCATTTAGATCAGTCAGATCAGTTAGATCACTCTTTAACGTGTGTTCTTCATACCGACCGTTTTTTCATGGAGTCCTCAAAGCCCATATATACGTCTTTTTGTATTTTGATAGCTCTTTCTGTCCGCATTTTAAACATAAATATTGCATCATCATTGCATTTTTGTCGTTCAGTTAGCTGCTACTAAAAAATTTTCGATCAATGATATGGCATAATAATATGTCTGTATCTTCCAATTTCAGTTCACTGATAACCGGGATGTTGATATTGCACCTTTCTGCTGTTTTTAGGACTTATGCACCGTGTTTAAATTTTGGGAACACTGGGGGGCGGCGCCCCCAAATCTATTAGGTCGTATATTGCTTACCTATGCTTTTTATGTCAAGTCTCATCGTTCCTAATCGTTCCGGAACAGGCAATAACTGTCTTGTACAGCTGTACGGTCCTCGCACTATTTTTTTCCGATTTAACCACTGCCCATGCATTGCGCCTTGTGCAATTCAGGGAAATGTTGCTTCGTTGTTTCCTATAGGGACCAGAAGGGGATGAAGAGAGGATATACAACACGCATATTTTGCTGGATGACCAAGGTCAAATTAAGAAGACATATGACAAGGTTCATCTGTTTAGTGTGGCAATTAAAGGAGTGACTCAAAGCGAGGGCAAAAATACCATCGCAGGAAACGAGGTGCCTGAGCCAGTACAAAGCCCAGTTGGAAAAATAGGAATGCAAATTGTATCCTTCTAAGCTTTATGGATACTGCAGTTAGCATTTAAGTTTTAAGGTACAACTGAGATAGTTGGTTATGCTGCATTCGAACCCTTTAGAACCACTGCTTGTCTGGTAATTGTGGCTAGGAAGAGCCATGCACAATGAAACTCCAATATTTCATGAGCCGTTGTCTCACGCCCCTAAAAAAATCCACGAAATGTTCAGGTTGGTTGAACTACAATATTCTTTCAGGTTGTAAGAAGCCAGAAAGACTGCACTGTGCACATGCGCATGGTCACGTTGTAGATTCCACAGCATGGTATGATTTAGTGCAAGATAGTGGACGTTCTGTATGTCCGGTGAATTCCGAAAGCTTTGGATTGAAATTGAAATGACTTTTTGTAGAAACCAATTACCGTAGCCCACTATATTACGGAAACAATTTACGAAACACCATACAATTTGTAATATCATTTTAATTTTTCGCGCTGTCTCATTGTTTCATATTTTATCAGCTGATCAGTACAATTCTGAACAAGCAAACATTCCGATAAGAAAAGTTTAGGGGAATATTGCATCTGAACTTATTCCTCCAGTATCTCTACTCCATTGACGTATGATGCAAACTCAGACACCATATACCCTGCCAAAGGTTGTGTCCTTCACATTCTTGCACGCCGGGGCTTTAAAGACCAAATCATAAATCAAGAACAGTGGAGTTCTGGAGGGGGATTTCAAGTCGCAAGCTTTAGGCTTTCGGGGCCTTTAAGATGTGATTTCATTGACCCTAAACTCACTAAGAGGTATGTTCTTTCTATTTATCCACTAACCACCTTGGCACCTCTTCCTTAACTGACGTAGTGTTATGACGTTCGTTTTCCAGAACAATCAATAATTCAGACTTTATCAGGTGCAGAAATTTTGACATACCCGTCTGCCTTTGCGGTAGTGACTGGTATGGCACATTGGGAGGTATGTATCTAGTCTGAAGTTCTCTATTTTATTCACTATACGTTGGCAACAAACTACTTGGAGTAAATGGGGAACCATGTTTTGCCTTCTTATATTACGCCAGTGCACATGAAAGTTTCCTAGATTTTTTTTGTTTGTACGTTGATACGATGGTTTATTCTCGAGAACTTAAGTCTTTAGAAGTTGAAACATCCCCAGTTTTTACAAAAGTATGTACTTAGCATCATCAGTAGTAGTAGTACTGCATAGATATTGAAGGCAGCTGCCTTGTTGAAAATTGGTACTACACTTGTATAAGTGACATTGATCTCCGCCTGTTCCCATGGCTCTAAATTGATCAGTGGTAATCCACGCAGTATTTGATGCATGCCCATTGTAGCCCGATGATGTAGGCCTGTAGCATATGTACTGGTATCTCCAGTTTACCCCCTTTTTCGTGAAGCGTTATACCTCCACTAAATCCATCTGATTCTTCACATTTCTATTGTTATTTTAGCATTGTAACCATTGGTGCCCAAGCGCTAAAGAAGAGTGGCGCTAAGACGCAGCCGTGTCTTACACCACTGTGGATAGTAAACCAGTCAGGCTTAACTCTGTTGATCTGTTGATCTTTTAATGCATTAAATACTAAATCTTAGAGTTTTATCGTAAGTTTCCACAGGATTTTACTTAAACGAACAAATGTTGTTTAAAAGCCTCATAATATGTGGTACCAACATGCTGCTCCCGGGATCACTTGTGTTAGGATTGCCATGAAAGGAAATTACTTTTGTGTAGTGTAAAGCGGGACAACCTGAGATTCCTCGTTCGTGAGCAGAACATCACATCCTTCAGCACGTTTATGAATGCATACAGCCATCATTGGCAAGCAGCATTTAATACAATTCTTCTGTCGGAACCGCAGCTTATGCTTAACTCTTGTGGATTTGATCGTCTCTATGAATGTTCACACAGTATGCAAATCAGTTGTTTTCCGTTTCATGAATCTCATGACGTTCATAGAAACTTTCTTATTGTTAGGTGTTACTTCGCGCCCGAGCCATTGAAAACCAGTGTTATGTGGTTGCTGCAACTCAAACTGGTCAGCATCACGAGAGAAGGCAATCATACGGACATGCAATGGTAAGTAGGCTGTATCGTTTAGTGTTTCTATATCACTGTGTCTTTTAATGTTTCCGTTACATCATATCGTTTAGGGTCACAATTTCTTCATATTTTTCAGTTCCTCCTGTTCCTGAGTAGTCGTTTGTTCAATAACTTTGTCATCGTAGAGTCGGGCCAATACGTCTTCGAATCAGCTCGTTAAATTCCCCTCTATTCTGGGTGACATTCTTTGCCTGATGTTTATCAACACCGAGCATTTCTGCAATCTTGATATAAGGATCGTGATAGCATGGCGTAGAGGATTTCGCAAACATCAGTTTCTTAGTTATCGCAATATTAAATGCTCTACGCACATGTCCAATATAGTAAAGATATTGTGCATAAATGAATTCTTTCAAGCTTGTTGTTTTAACTATCTTAACGCCATCTTTGTTTGAATATACAAATCGGTGATTTATTTCCTCGTCAGCACTCACCCTCTTCCATCCATATTTAATCGTGTTGCGCAGGCACTAGTTCCAGCATGTCTCGAGAGCTCTGATATGGGATCCTCTTTTGGGAAGAATACCTGTACGCCGTATATGAGGCGGGGAGGCACGCATGCTTCAAGCAAACTTCTTCTGGTATTCAAGTTCACATGGTGTCTGTTTTGTTTATGTCGCAACACTCCGTTTAGTGTTGCCATTTCATCACGTTGTTGAGTGTTACCATGTCATCACGTTGTTTAGTGTTACCATGTCATCACGTTGTTTAGTGTTACCATGTCATCACGTTGTTTAGTGTTACCATGCCATCACGTTGTTTAGTGTTACCATGTCATCACATTGTTTAGTGTTACCGTGTCATCACGTTGTTTAGTGTTACCGTGTCATCACGTTGTTTATTGTTACCATTTCACGACGTTGTTTAGTGTTACCATGTCATCACGTTGTTTAGTGTTACCGTGTCATCACGTTGTTTAGTGTTACCATTTCATCACGTTGTTTAGTGTTACCATTTCATCACCTTTGTTTATTGTCATCATTCCATCACTTTGTTTTAGTGTTACCATGTCATCACATTGTTTAGTGTTACTATGTCACCACGTTGTTAGTGTTACCATTTCATCACGTTGTTTAGTGTTACCGTGTCATCACGTTGTCTAGTGTTACCATGTCATCACGTTGTTTTAGTGCTACCATTCATCACCTCTGTTTAGTGTTACCATTTCATCACGTTGTTTGTTGTTATAATTTCATCACGTTGTTTATTGTTACCATTTCACGACGTTGTTTAGTGTTACCATTTCACCACGTTGTTTAGTGTTACCATTTCACCACGTTGTTTAGTGTTACCATTTCACCACGTTGTTTAGTGTTACCATTTCATCACGTTGTTTAGTGTTACCATTTCACCACGTTGTTTATTGTTACACATTTCACTACTTTGCTTAGTATTTCCATCATGTCATGTCTTTAAGTGTTACTATTACCTCGTATCTTTTAAAGTTTACATGAAATCATATCGTTTTCTCTTCCCCTTAATGCACTCTCACGGGCATACCATTTACCAGATTACGACCCATGTGGACTGATGCAGATTGCGATTCTATTACGATTACGAAATCAGATTACGAAAGCCTGAATTAAACCCAAGGATTTACAATTACGATAGTAGATTCAGCCAATAGGAACGCTGCAACTGGTAAATAATAACAGTGTCCTCTGCAAACATTAAGCATTCCAGAGGCTCCAACCAGGGATAGCAGTAGATTGACGAACGTGTCATCGAAGAAGTAAGAAAATATCCAAGGCAGTTCAAATTGTAGCGACAGCATTATAAAACTATTGGGAAATGGGAGAATTCATGGTAAGAAAACTCGCCTAGCTTCTCGAAAAATTTGGCTTATGAACTAGTGTCATCTCGGAGATCGAAGTGTGTGATTGCAACAGAGTAAATTCCGTATTTCGTTGATCGCAGTACAGCCAGCGCACGGTTTTCTCATTGTAGATATAATGCTTTTCTCTTTTCTGCACACACATTGCTATCGTTATCAAAACAGGGCAGTGTGAACACTATATTTGAAAATGAGCGATCTAAATTGTTACCTATCGTAATGATAACCGTAATCTGCTTGCTCGTGTGTGCGCAGATTTGCACCAAATCGTTTCGTGTTACCACTGCTTCATATTGCACAAGGAATCATCATCAAGTATCTTTCATTGCGGATGAGTACCCAATCATTAACATTTTAAAACTTGAAATTTAACATCCTTGAAATTTAAAACCTTGAAATTTTAAAAACTTTGAAACTTTAAGGACTCATCATGTCTCTATTGGAAAGGAGTAAGCTTCAAGCAATAATACAATCGCAGATACAACCCTCCCGCTGTAAAATATGGTCGTTGGACATTGAAGACTGAAGATACAGTAAAAGATTCATAACTCGAACACGCAAAGGACCATACATTTGTGTTCGAGTTATACACAGTTTGAGTTACGGGAGTTCAAGCAATATGCAAGCAAATTAGGGTTTCCGAAAATACATTTGGGAATTGATGGTAGCGACGTACAGGAGAGTGAAACTACGTTTGTTTGTCCGGTATCACCTTAAGGCTAGATCAGAAAGTATGGAGGAAACCAGAAATACTATGTAAATTTGAGAATTTCTGATGTGTATGCACTGTTACGAAATCTTGACGAAATGAGAAGATAAAGCAATAGAAATATGGAACTAACACGTGCTTAGTCAACGCCACGTACTTTTCCCGATCCCCTTTGATGTCGGGGATTTTTTCGATTATGGAAATTTAAAGTTATGGGAATTCGAGTTATAGGAGTTAGTTGACTTGGACGTGTATAGGGTTTTCGAAGAGATGGGAGAAAAATTGTTCTAGGTATAGAACGTTCGAACTATGTGAGTTCTAGTCATGGACGTTCTACTGTACTCTGTATATGGCACATGAAGGTCCAATGGTTCCGCTTGCTTTGTTCGCGTGCGAATGCTCATTACTGTCCAAGTTTTTCTTGGAACATCCTGTCTAAGATTGATTATGATAATTTAAGGTAATATTCATGGAGCAAAAGACGAATGCTTTCATAGAATTTGTTAACTAGTTAAGCCACTGCTACCGTGCAAGGATGAGGGTAAATGCTTGAAAGCGTTGTTATGATGTGAAACACCTAAAGTCAGTATTTAACCTTATATAATGATCATTGAAAGTTAGACTCATGACAATAAGACCGGATCACAACTCGCTATGGCAAATTGATGAGCAATGCGATCATAATCACTATGATTATCATTATGCAACCATCATCTTGTTATGATAATTGCCAGACACCATAGTAGTCATAACTATCGCCCCTCTCATCATCACTGATGTTGTTATCGTCAGTATTACCATTACCATGACCACTGTGTAGATGTAGTCTTTGTGATCAGAAAAGGTTGCGTTGGAAGTGGAGACGTAAGTATTGGAGCTGTCAGACTTACTTGTCGCTGTGTCAGGTTGTCTTTAAGGTATGTGCCCCAACCCAATTCTTTTTTGTAAATGGGCTAAGAAAATAATGAAGAAATACAGACTGTAAAAAAATGTATTGTGTATAAACAAGGCAGTCAAGTCATCAAGGCAACAAAAATCGACTATTTGACCCATAGCTGGGACCCTAAGCAGATACTACTGCTCCGGGCCACAGCGGACCTGGCAACAATAGTAATTTCACTATCCTCAAAATCCCGAAACTTGCGACCCAGGGCCCCGTTACTAGTTGCAGTTTAATGTCATAGCCAGGACGTATACTGACAATGCTATGATTCACAAAGCACCACAACTTACCCCTATTTTCTCGGGTGTTACTTTAGCTGGGCTATTTTTTTGCACGAGTTCTGATTAGGTTCACTTTTTCTTCGGCGTACCGCGTTGAAGCTATTTATAGCTGTGTAGTAGGGCTTGTGTAAATTGTGCGGGGGAGGGGGAGGGGAGCTTTATTGGTTAGCCGTAGCCTTAGGAAAACCTCCAGCGCCCAGTAGTCACTCTCAATAGTCCCTCAAAACTTAAAAGCTTATTTGTTTTCTTAGTTATTTGTTGTTTAGTTTTTTAGTGAAATATTTGTACTTAACGTAGTCTACCGGAAGGCCAGTGGTGATGAAAGTGAGACAGTGAAATGCGTAGCACATTTAGAACGAACCTTACATGATTTTTTGTAGATTTTAGAGAGACGCAACATAAACGGAAAAGAGCTTAGCAGTATACGGAAACTGTTTTTGAAATAAGGAGCAGCTGTGAGAGTGGAGAGATGATTAACAGAATATCAGAATATATAAGAGGTGTACAGTAAGGAGGTGTGATGTCTCCGGATTTGTTCAATCTTTATGGCGAAATAATACTAAGAGAAAGAGAGGACTGCGAAAGGATAAACACCGAACGGTATAACTTTAACGACATACAATATGGAGATGATACTGGTATTGTGGCTGACTTATGAAAGGCTGATTTCTGGGTATTACGGTGGAGGCAGGTGAATCACCGGAGCTAAATATAAATAGAGCAAAATGAAGACGTATAACAGGTGTCCACTTTTAGATTACTTGGGTAGTTTAGTACAAGTGGGAAAAATCTACCACATTCTAAAAAAGATTACTCAAGACATATATCTGGTCAACGTCGTAAGAGGTTTGAAACATGGATTGTAAGCAAGAACATGCAAGAAAAGCTGAAAGCAGTCGAAATGTGGTTATGGAGAAGGACGTTGAGAATATCTTGCACAGAATGAAAAACAAATGAAGAAGTACTAAGAGTTGGTCAAGGAAAGACAAGAACTAATACTAGTAATACGAGAAAGAAAAAAGAGGTATTTAGGCCATGTGATGAGGAGAGAAGGAATGGAGGATTTTGTGCTGACAGGCATGGTGGAGAGCAATGGGAATAATCAGACACCTGCTTAACTGCTGCGGGAAATGAGAGATAGAAGGCGATGTAGATTCATAGTGGTCTAAGGATAGAATATGACCTCGCGGTAAGGTCAGGTATTAGTACTTAACCTTCTTTGCTCCTCCCCTCCGTACAGTATTTTTCTGGTAATTACGCGACTTTCCCTTTCCCGCGCCCCCTTTCAAGGCAAAACATGCTAAATGACCAACAAACGGATAATGATATTCTCTACAACGTATGATCGTCATATAGTCGCTAATTCACTTTGTTTTTGCCCTGTAGGTGGTGGATCCTTGGGGTGCAGTAATTGCACAAGCAACGGAGGGGACTGGATATTGCCTTGCACACATCGATTTGCAATATTTAAATGAAGTACGACAGAAAATGCCTGTTATGATGCACAGACAGTCAGCGTCGGCTCTTATGGACTTTGTGCTTAACGATAAGCCTGTACTTAAGAGATAATATAGCACTTTTCTGCCGAGAGGCCTATGGGAAGTCCCTCATCAACATTTCAATTTTTAGTCAGCTCTGTTGCATAAATGCGACTAGAAATTTAACCACTGATATTCAATGAAACATACATGACATTTGTAGTCGCATTTATGACTTAGATCCATGCAAACAACAGTTTCATACCGTACGTAAGTTTTCGAATCCTCGTTTTCTGTAAGCGTATTTCTATTGCAATATTGTTTCTCGCATTAGTATTGCTCATTGTAGTCTTAAGGAATAAGTGATTGGTATTTGCACGAGGTCATGACTCCAAAGGCAATCGTTAGTCTTTGAATAAGGGTCCAGTTGCTTGTTTGCACGTAGAAAATTTTGTGTTGAGATCTTTGAAAAAGCGGAAGTGTATAGATGGATTGATGACTTTATCAACTAGATAATTTTATGTCAACGTTGTTGCTCGCCGACGGATACGTCATGTGTTCATGAGGTTCATAAGAATTCATGCCACGGTACACATGTAGTACGGACCTGAGACACGTGCAAGTGAACGAGTGCTCTCGAGGATCTAAAGATACATCTGATGGTAGGAGGATGGACTAAAGTAGGCTTAAGGGAGCCCCAAACGTTTCAATGGAACGCGCAAGAAAGGTTCTGGAGGATCCATAGATAGTACCACGTAATTTTACGGATCTCATGGCCGTTTCCTTGCTTATCAAACTTTAGACAAATTTTCAACCCATGAGATGTTATTGTCACTCTAGCTTTTTGATTTGTCAGGATCAGCATTTAAGCAACTTGAATAGAAGCAAAGTCTTGATAAGCTGGAAGTATCTTTAGCAGACAACTCCAAAATGTGTTCACCGGTAAGTTGGAGAGGTCGTTGAAGGTTTGTATGAAGTTTATACGTAAATAGAACAAAATGCAGCCCCATTACGCTTACATAATCGCTCATGAAAAATGAAAATGAAGATATGGGATATAACTAGAATAGCTGCTTTAAGAGTTATGTCAAACATTTCGATCTTGCTTCTTTGTGGTCCTTTTATTTATGAAATCATACCAGCGAAATTTGTAATTTTTCAAGACAACTATAGGTTTGTGAGAGGCACTATGTGATACTTCTGTAGTGAGAACTCATGATTAACAAGTTAACATAAAAACGTTAGTTTTTCCTATTCTATATTTTCTGTGGACTTAGCACAAACAGACTCCTTCTTAGATCAGCATATGGCAGATGGTAGAAGTACAGCTTAGAGCACAATTTCAACTGAATTGATTCAACTAGAAGCACATTTTTAAGTTCAAAAAGGTACTAGAGAGATAGAAAGTATGCTGCCACCGGGATTCGATCTCGTGAGCAACGGATTTGCGGGGCGTTGCTTTGCCAACTAAAGTAAAGTCACCCTGGATGATAACATTGTTGTTTTTTCAAGAAACACATTTTTAAGTTCAAAAAGGTACTAGAGAGATAGAAAGTATGCTGCCACCGGGATTCGATCTCGTAAGCAACGGATTTGCGGGGCGTTGCTTTGCCAACTAAAGTAAAGTCACCCTGGATGATAACATTGTTGTTTTTTCAAATCGCCAAAGTAGCTCCTAGTCTTCCAGCGTTAAACGCCGACACCCAGTTCTACGCAGTTTTGAAGACACGTTTTCTTCACTTTGTAACTTGAAGGAATGGCCATCCCAACATGAACCTTTCAAACGCCCATTAAAAGCCATCTAAAAGAGACAATGTTTGCACCTCAGGTATGTTTCAAAGGTTTATATCAAATCCTGTCTTCTTGGTGAAACATATAGATGAATTGAAATGTTTGATTAGAAAAAGTACTTTCAACTGCTGAAATTTGAATCCATCCAGGCACTTTTTTTTCAGTGGAATTTGTAAATTGAAATTAGGCATTATATATGGTATTTTGTAGTTTTATTGAACGATTAATACTTGTGTTACTTCTTGTACCAGTAGTTATTCCGCCAATGGTCTGTCGACATCAAGGAAACGAGGTGATGTTTTTCAGAATACTTTCCCCGTTCTTTACTCTCATTGCTGGTTTGAGGCAGACCAATAGGATTCGTGCTATTTCGCTTTTAGGGCCTAATCAAGCTGTTCCCAAGCTCTGTACCGCGGTACAATACTCTGATATTTGATTGTACCGCGACGCTGCTCAAGAAGCATCATCAACATCGCAGCAAACATGACTTTGTTAATCACATTCTGTTGGTGGGATATTGAAATTCAGCGTGGAATACCTACCACACTCACAGAGCTGTTGTAGTATCATCTATTTTTAGCAGAAACACAAGCAGAGGAGAGGGTCGATCCAGAGAACTTGCGTCATAGACAGCCAGCGCACGCAGACGTGGCACGAGAAGGAAGCTCCCCTATTGGGCGCTTATGTGTGCACTGTTAGTCTTTCATAGTGTGCCAAGCTTCTGAGCCTTTTTTGTCAGAAATCGCATCGACTTCTGTTTTACACTCATTATGACTGAGCTACTGTATTCTTTTCAAGACAAATTCAATTGAACTAAGATTTACTTGTCTTGCTGATAAAGCAGGGACGAATCGTTCTTAGTGTTTGCTGTGTCTGAATGTTCTGGCGCACACATTTTGTTCGTTGAGAGCAAACTTCGAAGACACTTTGTAGCGAAGCATTCAAACTTTGTAGGTAAGCCCCCTCAACTTTGGAAACTATGACGTCCGCGACAGAAGCCTCTTTCGGTCTTTCGGCCTAACTGGTAGCACAGTGTAGGCAACCTCACACTATCGGCGAAGAATTGGTAAAGCCAGCAGCGCTGATGATGGCAGAGTCAATGTGTGGGAAAGACACGAAACAGAAAATGGAGTCAGTTCCTTTATCGAACAATAAGGTTCGCAGGAACATAGATCTGATATCGTCTGACTTCCTTGACCAAGCTGTGCAGGCTGTGAATGAAACTCGTTTCAGCTTGCAGTTAGATAAGACAAGAGATGTTTCTTCTGAAGCGCAAGTTTTGATATTTATTAACTTTTAAAATAATGGTAATTTTCGCAGCATGTATTTCAGTAGAAAAATTGTGACTGTCTCGACAGACGGAGCCCCGGCCATGATGGAACCTAAGAATGGCCTTTGCGCTTACTTCAAGGAACAAAATCAACGTGTGATGTTTATGCATTGATTGCTCCATGGAGAAATTTTGGCGGCAAAGCAACTGAGTCTTTCATGAAGTTGTGCACATCGTTAACTTCATTAAATCACAGCCAAAGAACTACGAATTTTCCGACAGTTGGCCCTCGAAAAGGAAGCATTTTCTGTAAATCTATCGCTTCATTTCGAAATACGGTGGCTATCCAGAGGCAAAGTCGTGAAACTAGTGATTCCCACGCGCGACGGAATTGGAGTTTTCTTGCGCGATGTTGGTCGCAAACTTAACTGAGCCTTTGAATGACGACATATGGGCGGCAAAAGTCTGCTTTCTCAGTGACATATTCACCCGTTTAGATGCTTAAAATCAGTCTAGGAAGGGTAAAAACAAAATGGTGATGGCTGCCGTGGAGAGCATAAACACTTTCAAGCAATTACTCAAGCTTGATGTAAAGAAAATGCAAAGTGAAAAAATAGCCTCCTTTCCCAAAC
The DNA here is from genome assembly GCA_010016065.2 of Carybdea cf. marsupialis auct. non (Linnaeus, 1758). Taxonomy (NCBI): domain Eukaryota; kingdom Metazoa; phylum Cnidaria; class Cubozoa; order Carybdeida; family Carybdeidae; genus Carybdea; species Carybdea cf. marsupialis auct. non (Linnaeus, 1758). The sequence goes on along the minus strand of JAAAKL020007072.1, from coordinate 899 downwards.
TGTGCAACTTGACGATGTAAATGATCTGTTCTTGGAGTACATGGACGTTCTTCGGGCTCGGTTGAACAAATATATCCGTGATGATGTGAATTTCAGGATGGAAATGAGTTGGATGCGAAATTCGCTCCATGCCAAGGCTGAAAACATACCTAAAGAACTGCAACGATTTCATCATAGATTTGAATAAATTTATTCAGATCTATGACTTCATCCAGCTTCAAGATGACCATGTATTAAAAGACAAATTCGAAAGAGTGCCTCTATTAGAATTTTGGGCCACGTCTACATATGGAAGGCTTGCCGAGAGTGCTTCAACAATTCTACTCCCTTTTTCAACAACATACTTTTGTGAAAGCGGGTTTCATCCCTTCTTCACATGAATACTAAGTTAAGAAATAAATAACTGGCAGAAGATGATCTCCGATGTTCCTTGATCCACAATTTTACAGGTGTATCAGCTTCCAGGAGTTCTTATCAAATAGACCCCTTGCAGCTGAACGCTTGTTACTACGCGACCGTTCTCTGGGGGACCAGCGAGCTTGATCTTCATAGCAATCGCTGTGAAATCAGTGCAGTTTTGTAGTCAAATGCAAAGATATTGCAAGCAAAGAAAAAATGTTAAAGTAAATTGTCAGGTTTTTTACCTGGTTATGCATCAGCCTTGCGATCAATAGATGCGAAGAAACGCTACAGAAATAAGATAAAGCTTGTGATTGCCAAGGTGATATCGATCTCTGGACACCGATAACTGATGCTACTGCAGTTTCATACCCCCCTCCGAAATCACCAAAAATCTAGCCCAAACGGAATGAAACTAATAACACAAGTAATATAGAATATACGCAAGTTAATGAAAGCAAATGAACATTTCTTTCTCATTTTTTATTCATGATGTACAG
>JAAAKL020007071.1:0-17277 GCA_010016065.2 Carybdea cf. marsupialis auct. non (Linnaeus, 1758) | reverse complement strand
GCTGTCTTGTGGCAGGATTGTCTGAATTTACAGACGCACAGCAGAGAGTCAAGGAAGCGTGTTTATCAGGTGTTCTCTCACAGTTTCGAGCCTTTAACCTCTATTCGTGGTATCGGCGTGCATACATTATCATCCATTAACATAATTACTAATCTATAATAACATGGTGTATGTTTGTATGGACCAGATTAAGAGCTATTATTAAAGATATAGCACTGTCCAATTGGTTACTTTTGAATTACTACATTTTCGTGACTTTCTGTTTTTTGACAAACTTCCACACGTATATACCGGCCCATGAGTTCGAGTTTTTTATCATGTCCCTGCATAAATTTGCTTCTTTATTGTAGTTTTAGCTCCCATATTTATGGTATATTAGCTTTCTTTTGGTGAAATCTCTGGTTAAGTACATCATAACAGAATAAGAAGAGGTATTGTTGTACAGGCATCACCCGTAAGTGTTAGACAGACTCTAGTGTTCAGGAAAGACATCACCAACCCTCTACTATATTTCAAACGGAAAAGTCTCTGAAATCATCCCTCGAGGAAAGGGAAGCGATATTACTACAGTATTGAAAGACGTAGTAGATTTCGATCTCTTTATATAAGCCCTATGAAACTATCATTTGACAAATTTATTAATGTAAGAGGTTATCCTCTATACAAAAGTGCTCAAAATTACTGAACAAGATAGGGTGGCAGAAGCTGATATTTGCCATCACCACTTTTCACAACCTAAGATCCAGTTATAGATTTTTCAAAACAATTTCTTTCTTTAAATTCATGTTGCTATGATCGTTGTATACATGTACGTTTTTACTCGGTATAGAAAAACAAGTTGCATAAAAAGGTAACATTAAATGTAAAAACCTATTCATTCTCAATAATGGACATAAAATATATGAAAATTGCAATAGAAGATCCGGGTGGAAATCTTAATTTTGAAATAAATAAAAACACCCAAGTACTTGTTCGTAAAAACATGACGGGTAGTTATAGCAAAATTCTTTATATTTCTTAGCTTTCGACGTATTCTTACATCATCTTCGGAGTTAATGATACGTGTTCTAAACACAAACTGAGTAATAATGTCTCTAGTTTTAAAAAATGGCAGTAATAACACTACCATGTTGCATTCGCCTTATTTCCAAAATGGTTCCTTTTCAACCCACCAGCGCCCTCCTTCCTGTTTTGTTCTTGACACCCGGGCGACGCATTATCCGACAGAAAGACCATTCTGAAATTTTATCAAACGTTTGAAGTCAGGTTGGTGTTATCTGCTTGCTCAAGAACATTCAGCTATTAATTCTCTTACTTGAGCTGTCTACAATATGGAATTCATTGAATGTTAAACAGTTGTTGCAGGTGTAACACCTTTCTCTTGATGCTTTGAAATTAGAGACAGCAGATGCTTACTTCAGGTAACCCTTAGCAACACTTTACACTTTCCATACTCAACAAGTGGCAACATATTATTCACATCATTGATAGTCAGTGAAAATTACTTTTCATGTAAATCTTCCCTTATCTTCAAGCTAAATGTGGTTGCCATTGGGTACAGTTCAGTTGGACGTCATGCATAAGGATCTAGATGAAGGAAATGTATGCATAATGTAGCATGTGTTGCAATAAGCCCATGGGAGAGCACGACAATGACCAGGAAGGAATCTGAGAACGCATTTTCGAGTCAACTGACTCAGTATTACCTTACGTTTATTACACATGAATTCTAAGTCCGTTTTTGTACCTGAAGATACAAAGTTAAACATTTTGGAATCTGACTAACGGCGGTCTTTATCTTGATCAAAATTCTTAAAAAGATCTGACGATAAATTGTGTCTGGTTGTGGTTAGTCCAAAATCTTCCAAATAATGTAAGTAAACAGAGGAAACTCCGTCTTCTTGATGAGCACAGCTAATAACAAATTCACATTATGAATTACGCTGTCTGAACATATGTTAAAAGAGTATCAACAAATTGGCTACGGAGGCATCGTATTAAGGAGTCGTGAGTTCGAGTCCGGCTGCCATTGTTGTATCGTTAGGAAAAGTACTTTACTCCTCTTTTCTACTACGAGGCCAGGTCTGAGAACTCACTACATCGATAATTGCCTTTGTCGACCAACTTGAGCAAAATTGCATACCATCTAGGATTATGGACAAGGTGAGACGAAGTACAAATGGGCTTTTTGACCAAAGCAAGAAATAAAATTTCGTCCTCTTCTGACTAATGGGGCCGAGTGATATTAACTTCCTATACCTTATTTTCAATCATTTTCAGAAACTGTTTGCCAAATGAAAATGACATTCTGTGAGTCTTAGTTTTTACGTCTTTGCTTCAGTCGCTTGTCAGCGCCGTACATCCAATATGTCGTCGATGTTCTTCAATACATGGCTAACATTAGAAACGCTATTTGCTCCATAGCGCACCATCAACGATAACTAATAAAGGAAAGGCTACAAATTACACAAAGGTAAACAGGAACATGTACACGTTGTCTTGAATACTGAACACAATTGGGCATAAACAATCCAAGCAATTAAATTTCCGACAATACGTTGTCAGAATAGGTAGATATTGAAATACTCTTAGCCTCGGCTACAAGTTAGTCGTGCCGTCCGACTTATATCTGCGATATATCTGTTCTCAAAGTGCCCCAACACAAGTTTAATTGGCCCAAACGGAAAATACGCCCTGAGTCGTTCGATACCTCAATTATCCGGCAGCAATTGATCGACACTCAAAGTAAATTGATATCAAACGCATTATACCCAAAGGTCTAATTTCTCGGTACTTTCTTTTCTGCCGCAAGATCTTACCAGTGTACATCCGTCGTACCACTCGCGTTCGTATGTCTCCTGAAAACGTCGGTCCCATCGATTGCCTTGATGTTATGCCATCATCACTGCCTGGTCTTGGTTACGTGACTTATTAGCTACATAATTCTGCTGAATCCGATTATGACGTCGGACAGGAAGTCGTATCCGCGCTCGATCTGTGAACAACCAGAGATCATAACGGCACGACATGGAGAATGAGGTGGGCCACAACACCGCACTCTCATTTTCCAGAGCTGCCTATCAATTAGTTTTAAGACTTCTAAAACAACCATAACGTTTTGCTGGGGCAACGTCAAATTCTGGGTACACACTCAAAGTGGCAACAAAGGAGGAAGGGAAACTTTCAGAATATAGAGTAAATCTGGTGTCACTAGCAAGGAAGAATTCGGATTTGTAGGTAGAGAGTTAGGCGGCGAATGGTAAACAAAAGGTGAGAAGACCATTGAGAAAGTACCAATTAAGGGTAGTGTATTTTGTACTCGCGTTTCTTATGTTTTCGTTTTAACGCATAATGTGGTTTCCTATCCAATCGATAATATTCATTTTATAAGTCTAAATTATCCAATCGCTTCAAATTACCATCACTTATCACTAATGTAGAGTCAATCTTAGAGGAAATTGCAAATATTCTGGGGTCAGAGCAGCGATTCTCAGATCTTATCATGACTGTTTTTAACTGTTCAAGATGAAATAAGATTGTAACTGGCATGAGAAAGGAATAAGGGGAGTATGGAGCTCATCTTTTAATGCATGTTTGTTGAGGTGGTGGAGTTGGGAGTGCAAGCCACACCCGACTTATATCACGAGGAGTCGGGGGGAAAGTCAAGAAACGTGGACTCAATGAACACTTCAGATGATATGTGAAATGGAATTCATCACAAATTGAGTGGTTATTGAAAGGGAGATTTTGTTGCCAGACTGACAGCCGCACATTCTAGTAATGAAATCCCAAACAAGTACAATTTTTGGGATGCATAGACTGCTCTTGCAAGTCTTCACCATTGCATTAAGGAAGTGTTAAGAGCCTCCCTAAAACACTGCTAGCAGTCTCTTTCCAGTGTATCCCTGGTAACTGATCTCTAGTGTTTCTTTATCGCTCTAATAAGTTCGCATGATATGTTTGAGTAATCATATAACCAACAATTGTGTATACCTTATCCCCTTCTATATCTATACAGATGCATATAACTACATCTTTATCTCTTCTTTTCTCTATACATTTAAGTCCAGCGACATTCACAGTGACATCGATGTTTTATGTCGATATCTAGATAAAGATCGTTAAATCCATTAGGGAACTATATGGCAAAGAATTCCACAGTTGGTCCCAATAGAATAAAGAGAGACAAGGTCATCAGTAAACGCACAAAGTTCAGGCTTATGAATCCTGTAATATTTCCTAATGCATCTTACGACTCGGGTCGGAAATGGCGGTTTCAAGGGATGGCCAACAGGGGTCATGGCCCAAGGCTTTGCAGCTAATCACACTGTAATTCAAAGTAAGAAAGTACAGAGATCTGTACAGGTTTACTTTATTAAAACAATTGAAAAATTAGAAATTACACGCACTGGTCTAAACACAGCATCTCTAGATCCTCCGCTGCATGACGTCACCAGAACCGTACTGTGTTGCATGATGTCAAAGGGGCGACAAACGTTATGTGGCCGAGGGTTCCACACCCTGCAGCTCAGCCACTGTCATTTCATTTCTCCCCTTATTTCCTACCCGAGTCTGAGAGCTATCAAACATCACCCCTCTGTGCAAATCTCCAAAGTTTAAAATATTGTTCTGATATTCCTAATGGTTTGTCAATCTTGATCTCATGTCATATCACATCATATTTTGTAATGCTTGTGATTTCCAGTATATTTTCCTCCAACAAAATAATGTCTTGGATCTCCAGACCCGTGAAGTGTGATTTTTAAGTTTGCTTGTTACAGGAAGTTAAGGACAATCTGTATTTTCAATGAAAAAAGATGCATTTAAAGCTTTCATATGATCCAATGGCATGCATCAATAGAGGACAGTGGAGACACCCCTTTAATAATATGCCAAGTTTCTGCTGCTGGTTAAGTCGACGATTTATGAAATCAACCCCCGAATCTCACCACAATAATATTTTTTTTCCTTTTTGTCAGTAAATTTTGATCAGCAGTATTTCTATTGATAATAACAAATGCACTAGTGAGCTAGTAAGTTTTCACGCCCTATCCCACCACGTTCATATGTACTAAACAATAGACGAAGCAATCAAGAGCTCTTTCATTCTCATAAAAATTTCTGAAAAGTATCAAGGACGAAACACTTTAATGATATCTAATTGAAATTTTGAAATAAATATCCTTTCTGAAAAATTCAACTTTAGACCTTATAAGTTAACAATATGGATGTGTTTATTTATCATACGTAAGATAAAAGGTAATAAATATATAAGGGAATAGATATAGAAGCAGACAAGGCATCGATAAATGTGAACTTGAATCCTGAGGTGACAGCGGTTGCAATTTATGTCCGATCATCACTCGAAATTCGAACATCGTTTTGTAACGGGACAAGGGAAAGGCTTTTTATTTGTTCTGACATTGTGTCATTGTCCAACTCAGTCATAATTACATGGATTGGCAAGCCTGCCCTTGCCCGGACTGGCCAGTGTTGAATCCATTCAATAGAACAGAGCCACTTCTCACACAATATCAACCTAAAAGACTTTCTTGGAAACTCTGTAGTATAGCATAGACGTGGTTAATATACATATATCTCCTTTAATGTTTGTTAACAGTAAACTCAGTTAGAAATGAAACAGTATTTAAGAGTCATTATCACGTAAGAAATGCTCTCCTTTTCTTTATGGACTTTCCCCCCTACTTTTCAGTTCTATCTCGCATGAGCAAAGTTTTTCCGCTACTACCATCCCCAACCATCTTCTTGAAGTGACTACTTTTGTGTTTGTCTTATTTTTTTCGCCAAATGTGTGGACATATGTTATTTTAACCTCCTCTTGATAAATTCTCTTCTTCTCCCTCCTTTGATAGCTAATATATTTTAAAGCAATGACCGATTTAGCTTTTTTCCAGGCATGCCACCACAGGAGGGCCTGGGTATTTCAACACCCCACTTTTTGGCTAACTAAGATCTTTTACTACGATGGATAAATTTTTAGACAGTGTAAGCTCACCCCACACAAATGTTTATGGCGCCGTTCCCGTTCCCTGTTTGTTTCTACGACTATGAGCATAAGATCAAAAGTAAAGCAAACTGCATTTCATTCAGTAGCCTTTTCTGTGCTAGGCACACTCAAAGACGCTCTAGGATAGGCGTTTACCTGGCAGCTAAAACATTTTCTTTGCCGCCGCTTCCTACGGAGCTTTAGACATAAAGCAGCCACACACGGCGCTTATAATGGGTTTTGCCATCATGGCCATCTCTCAATTTTACACCTGAAGCAAAGTAGAGTTCATACTTTGCTCTAGACAGGATGGTAGTTCAAAGCTCCTAATGTAGAACCTCTGGATATTGCTTAGCTGCTCGGAGTATTCCTCCCAAGTATGTCTGTGCTACTGAGCTTCTATACCGTAACCAGACAGAATAACCCCACAGTTACAGGTTCCAGACAATCTATTTGTTTAAAAGGAAAGATGGCATACAAAATGCCTTCCATCCTCCACAACTAGGTTAGTAGACAATGCCTTTTAGGGGGGCAGTTTTATTCTTCAAGACCAAGCAAATATTGGGTAGAGTGAATTCAAAGTACATTAAACGAATTTTTTTCTAATATGCATCGAAAATGAAACATTAAATATAAAGTTAAAAATTGCAAGAGGCTTCAAACATTCAATACAAACATGACTCAATTATATTTATATTTGCTTGATGTTAAGTCCCTGAATAAAACAGTTTGCCATCTCATAATGTGAATGCACCAATTTAGTGTCTTCCAGAACACTACCGACTAAGAGTGTGAATGAATCTAAACCGGACTGGTCTGCAGATGCTCAATGTCATCCCCGCATATACCCACTATGGGCCTTTGAGAATTAACAGACGACGAAAATCTAGGGGAAGTAATAGGGTATATCTAGTGAGTAAGACACTCACGAATTTGTGCAATAAAACGTGAAAATTATGAGTTGTTGTCATTTGGGTAAGTCGAAGCCGGAAGTTTCGGATTTTTCTGGTAATCAACGTTCATCTGAGCTGCCCTTTGGTGCGAAACGTTTATCATGAGCACCCCTTCGAACATCATTCCATCTGCATTGTACTGGCAAGCTGTGGAATTTCTTATCTAAGAAGTGAACTATTCACAGCAATGAATCTGATGAGCTGTGTTTTTATATTCAATTACCATATCTAGAAGTGCTTTTCGTCACTATTTTATGAACATTTCCCGTCCCTTCTCATAATAATCATTGTCATCCCTTCCGATTGATGTGCCTCCAGCATTCATGAACTATTTCGACGCAGCAAGTAGTTTTATTTTGTGTAGTTAAACGTGGGAAAACGTACGCTAAAGAGAAGCCAAGTTTTAAACTTATGAACAAGGTGATCTGGGTGCCATGCAAGAAGTCATTCGTCCAACTCACGACACCATATGTCATGTCTCATTTCTCGAGAAAAGAGGGCTTTTAACGCCCATTCTTTAACCGTTGTTTAGTAGACAAAGATCTCTAGTAATGCGTGTTCAGTTTTGGAGTAAATAAAAATGGAATTTGGCATCAGGGCGCGGATGAATCAGGGCACATCAGTGCGGCCAGGATGTTACCTTAAACAAATACATCCTTCTAGTTGAATAAAGAAATGGAAGGTTTTTTGATCTGTTGTTTGATATGTATTCAGTATGGTTATGGTTTACTGCCTTTAAACCTTTGAAGAAGATCCTCTGATAACAATAAATAGCTTCAGTGACTATGCAAAATTGATATTTAATTAATGGAGCAATCGGCGTTAAAGTCATTTTCTCTTGTCGCAGTAAGAGGTACAATTTTGACATTCCAGAATTCTGCCACAACAATTGAGGCCTGGGTCCAAGTGTAGATGCTGATTTACAAGGGAACTGTCAGTTCGGTCGAATTGTACAGAGTGCATGATCAGAGTGGGCAGACGAAATAGTTTAGGGGGAAAAAGGATTTATTTTTGGACTTACGCAAACTGATTTTGCTTTAAAGCGGGCACAGTTATACACGGGAGAGTACTTTATCGACAGGAGGGATTTCAGTCACGTTGACGGAGCAGAACTTGAATTGATCGGTAGGTGAATTCGATAGACCTAGTTTGTAATGGGTGTAATAACAGATATTCTATAACCTTTAAGAATGCAAGATAATCTTGAATCCAAGGAAGTTTGGAGTATTGATTAGGAGTTTTGTAAGTGAGTGATTTGAGATTGAAAATGCTTCGAACGATTAACAAATGGTTATGAGGTAGTTATCACCTGCAGCAGTGCGAATTATGTGCTCCAACTTTGATGTTAGACTTGTTATGGCATTATGGACACACCTCGAGTTATGTTTGACTGATTTTTAACTTCAGAACTCATAATTCAAGGCGAGTTCATCTTATTATTATTCATAAGGCGTGTGTAAGTCGTTTTACTTTATTCGAACCGAATTGTGGTGGTTTGAAGAGTTGAATCCACACCTCGGTAAGCTGCCAGCTCACTGACAAGCTTCTGAAATCGAGAGGGATTTAAGTGAAGGTCACAGCATCTTTCCTGCTGATAACCATAAAGCAATTGTCTGATTTACAACCTCGAATTAACTACTGATGTTTGTGCTTACTGTGCAATAGTAGTTGAGAATATAAACATGACCATGGCTAGAACGATCATACGAAGCGAATCACTAAGTTGCACATAGTCGATGCTTTCACTTCCCCACATCTTGAGCCACATGTATATAACTTGAATCTGACATCTGCCGTTTTGTAAACTTGTACAAAGACACTTGATGTCTGATATCGAATTATTAAACCCGAAGTGCCGTGGCACGAGCGACTTCTACAGATGAGGATCCTATTTAAACTATGTAATAGTCTATTCCTACATGTCGCGGAAGCTGATTTCCAAATTCTTCATCGTGACTTGTGGCCAACGTGACAGAATCTTTCCCAATATCTGTAATATAAGCTTGAGTCATAGATGTCAGGTTTCATGATCCATTCACGAGATACCCATACTGTACCATGTTCGGTTGTCGTGATCATTTTGGAGTCATTATATGTTGAAAAACAAACCCTTGCGCCAGTATCCTCGTACGTGTCGTCATCGGGGGTAGGAGGCAATACTAGATATCGACACTATAGACTGCAAGTGATGCTGTTGTACAGCAGGCTGACATGATTACGTATCTTCGTTTCTCACCTGTTAGAAGAAGACGGAGTCTGTATTTAAGATAAGATTTAGTGATGCTAGTTTTCGCAATCAGTTTTGCCTCCCCAGGCCATCGAGGATGTCGTTGCAGTATTAAATAGCTAAATGGACGGCCATATTGATCATCAAAATCTATACGAGTAACAAAGGATGATTGTCAGAAGTTAGTGAAGTCATGTCTCTTTAAGTTTGTTTCAAATCATTCTGTCATGTTGATGACCTCAGACATTTTCAGGTTACATTTGTTTCGTGATGCTATCACTTTTTATTATCTCAGCACATCAAATACAGTGCGATTTTAAAACATACTTCTCAATATCTGATGTTACACCAGCATAACATTTTATTATTTTGATTAAGTGACACTGATGACATGTGTGATCGCGTTATTTCGATTAAGATTTGCTATGTTGGTTGCTACATGATTTGAAATCGTGTACAATGTCTATGCTTTGAAAGAGTTAACGTAAGTCGACATGATCGATTCGACCTTAAGTCATGTAATAATGTATTTTATTCCGGTAAAATAGTCGTATATGTGTTTTATTGACAATCTTCAACTCGTCCTAGGAAATTACATCCATCAAAAGCTGATGGGATCTGTCAAATTTTGCCCTCGTGGCCTGTCTATATCTGGAAGGCCATTCTTGCCAGAGTACTTTTAATGGTGTTTCAAGAGTGAAGAGGTTATTTACGAGTTTTATTGTACTTTCCTTGAAGTGTGCCATCAATATGAGAACCTGAGACATCACATTAAACAAAACATTTGTACGAGTATGATCATCGCGCTTTACAAAAATTCGATCATTTCATTTTCGTGGTATTTTAGACCGGTTTGCTCATCGTGTCAACAGATGATCACGCTTCATTTGAGATTGAGCCGTTAGAGCTGAAAATAATCTTGCTGTTCTGCCAGTTTTGGTATTTAAGGAACAAAAGTTGACCTGGCTTTTGCGGGCCGTCCATAGCGATCATGGAATGGCGGGATTAATAATCGTTGCATGAGGAGGTTCATGAGTTTTTTGATCATCGAATCGAGTGAAACAATCAAGAAAATGTGGGAAATTTCTTATGGCAAGAAAAACTCCGACATATGAAATTAGCTCACTGCATTTGGTATTGTTAAAAACAATGAGACAGCAGACTCAATCATTACCGATTATGTGCTATAGACATTCAAGGCTATTATTTCATTTGATTAATTTTTGTATTCCCAAGGAAAGATACGTAGTTTGGCTACCTGATGCTCGTTTGCTAAGTTAGTGATAATCATCGTGATCGAAGCTTCGATATCCAAATAGATATATGCAAAAATGTTTGAATGGTTGAATTTAGCATGTTAAGGTAGAAGCTATATCTACAAAATATTTGAAAATATGACATTTTTGTGAAAACCTACTCTTAACGTGGTCTTAGTTCGTTGTCGTATCTGTTTCTTAATAATGTGATCAGATGGAAACTCCTTTGGGAAATGTTAGCTGTTGGAGGAAAGGGACAGTCTACCCTTGCACTTGAATGTCGAAATCGGTTGTGACAGATTTAAATATTAGGATCAAGGAAGTGATTAGAATCGGTTTGACATAAATCACCTTTTTGTTTTAGCTTCAGCATCTCACTGCTCCCTGTACTGACAGTGTTTACATTTGTAGCGATAATTTTAGTGGTACTCGCTCTGCAAGATCATATTTCGTTTCTGTTCACAACGTGGAAAAGTCACTCAATTTATGTTTTGACTTCGAGTTTATCAGTGGTTATTGTTCTTCGCACAATTAATTTGTTTAGCTTTCTCATGCTTGTCATTGTTCATCAACATATTCCTCAGCGGAGTAAAATAAAAGCACTGCAGTTGAAAAGAATATCACAGCTGTAACATATGTTATGCTTTGTTACTTCACTTTAATGACTAGACATGCTGGATAGGTGATGGTTAAAACTGCTAAATGCATCCCTGTTTTCTTGTTTATTGCACTTCACACGTTTTTCTCCATTAAGTATGATAACCTGTTCTTCCACACCTTTAGTACCAAGTGAAGAATGGTCAACTCCTATTAAAGTTGATTTTTTGTGTTGATTGCAACATCAATTCTTCAACTTAACAGTGCCAGTATTTAGTAACACTTTAACATTATAACATAACCTTTAAGTACTGTGGGTATTCTAAATTGGTTTGAAAATGGAAGAAAAGTATTTTTTACCAGTGATAAACTACATATATCATACTTCATATTTTTTGTCCCAATTTTAAATGGGCTGTCTTCATGTCCTTAGTCTTTCTGAGAATACCATTTTGGGTTTGGTTTTAATGACCAATGGGTTGTCTTGCATCTCTGTGTAAGAATATGATACCCAGCTGAAAGAAGGGGTTGTGGTAACAACTACTCCCTCTATGCTACATGCTGTAGACAGATATCAACTGTTGTTGGTCTTTGCTGCATTCTGGCTCGAGGTAGCATCATCATACTTATCATTATCATTATCATCATCATCATCATCATCATCATCATCATCATCATCATATTTACATATTCCATTTATGATTTGGCTGAACATTTTCTTAAATGACTGGTGGCCATCCATTTTCCTAGCTCCTTACTCACTTTCCTTTCTGGTAGATCATCTAAAATTGCTTCACACCATGCTTTTTATGGTCACACACTAGTTAACTTCTACCAATATCAGATGATTTACATACTAGCTCAAGCATTTTCTTCCAATTACCTCCAAGTGACAGAGTCAAATAGAATCAGTAGCTGTATTTGATCATCCTTTGATCGTTTCATATCATTTCATTCCAACTTGATTGTATCATCTTCTGTAGCTGTACAAATCTCAATCCCTTAAATCAGTCGTATTACCCCTTTGATGGTCATCATCATGATCATCATTTGCGGCAGTAACAACAGCATTGTCATTTTAATTTTCATTATAATCAACCACTTCATCAGCACAGATCATCATCCTTTTAATCGCTGTCATAAATGATCAAAATTCCAGCAGTGTTATGACTAGAGCACTGGAAGCTGATTGTATTGATGTTCAGGGTAGGGCCAATAAGATGCTGCCAGTAATAGCTTATGTAGCACTTGTATGTATGAAATATAATATTAAATATTTTGATGATGACAATAAGGAAGAGGCCCATGTGGACAAGTATTCCATCTGATTTCTATGCCACATCACATTCCCAACTCATGAGTATGATGGTGAAATTGATTGTCTAATTAGTGTTTTTTGGTACTCATTCAGATTTGTTCATTAAATAAATTGTACAATTTTGGTTTAGTTAATGACTTGTTTAATTATGAATAGTTTCTTTTTATATACTTAAATAGTTTGGGAAATGCACATTGTTTATAGACACACATATCCAGTAATGCAAATATGTCTTTATTGCTTTCTATATATGTGTATATATTTGAATTTGTCCAAGCCACTAACCTTTCTGCAATTTTTTGCCATTGACTGTGGTGTTGTTTTTTACTTGACCTTTGAACATGGTATGATATTCCCCTACAATGTACACTTTGCATGCTTTTTCCATCAGCATCTGTTAATCCTGCATCTTTATATGTATATTTGGTGGACAACACAAACAGTTTATGTTTCTTAGCTTTTAGCATTTGAAAGAAGTTTTAGTTTGATTAATGGTAGATCTTATCATGTTTCCAAGTAGTTGTGCTGGGTAACTGTTGTGTAACTGTGCAGATTCTCTGGTTTTAGCAATAGACTACCAGCTTTTTAGAATTCCATAAACAGTCAATTGACCATGAGAATTCAATGAGTTGACATATAGCTTCACTTAAACAGTATAAATCTTACAACAGTGATTGCATTCTCAGTTCTTCTTACTGTGATAATCCTGTATGCAGGTATGCATGATATAGGCATGAAATGTTTGCCGGTATTCCTGTTTATTATTGCCAAATATATATGCATGTATGAATTAAAAACTGAATGTATATTGAACAGATCTCATTTGGGGTGTTGGATTCTTAAGAGTCACTGATTCCACTTTGTGTGAAGTAATCCTATAATAGCCCCATCTGCATGTGCACAGTCTTAGCCCCCCTTAGATGGGAGTGTGTGTCTGCACATATTAACTTATCGTATTTGTAGGCTCAATGGTTAACAAGTTGTTTCTACAGATAACATGCTTTTTGTATCTTAAGATTTAGTCACTAATTTCAAAAAAGACCAGTCTCAACCTGAAACTTTGAATTCTTAATGGAGAAAATTTTGAGGGCTACTTCCTCTCTTAACTAGCAGAGTTTTGTTGATTCAGGTAAGAGCAGAGGCGTATTCTCCAGCTGTGCTAGGCGTGCACCGCACACTCATAAAAATATAAAACCAAAAAATATTTGTGCATTACATCAAATATAGTGATATGTTTATCCAGTTGCTGTTCTCCTCGATTGGTAAATTTGGAAATTTCCTTTCAAGCCCAAAAGTCACTTAATATCCCTATCTCACTGTCCTGTCACAAGCTTGTATGAAAAAAACACACCAAGTTGCTCTTCTGTGCTGAAGTCTCTGTACAGCTTCTGTTTAGGCGAGGGGTGCTGCAATGTTCAGTGTCATTGAAAACAGTAGTATCATAGGGAGGCAGTACGACTTGGGTTCAAGTATCTGTAGACTAAAAAGGTCTTAAGGCTTGTTATTGGAAACGAGCATTGTGGCAAAACTATTTTTGTAGCACGCCTGGGCCAAAGTGATACCCTACACCACTGGGTAAGAGGTAGATTTTATGAAGCCTGTGTACACATGCGTAGTGTTATGTTGTATGTGAGACATTGCAGTGAAGCAGGATGGTCTTGATGGTTTGGAAAGGAATGATATGAAAATGGTTAGGTGGATGTGTAACACCAGCCAAAAAGACAGAAAAAGATCAGATGAGTTAAGAAGCAGGCTAGGTATTCATAGCATCAAAGATGCCATTAGTATCAGGAGGTTGAGTTGGTTGTGTCATCTGGAGAGAGTGGAGGAGGATAGTTGGGTAACAATATGTAAGAATGGCTAAGACTTGGTTTCCCTTGAAGTAAAGCCCCGAAGTAGACCAAGACAGACACAGCAAGAAGTTATAAGGGCAGATTTAGTGCAGAGGGGCTTAAGTTTAGATCTAGCACAATCCAGACCATATTGGAAGACAGCCATTGATATACCTTGTCCAACCCATGCTAGCATGGAAAACAGACGTTAAACTGAGAATGAAGATATTTTTAAAGGATATTTTTAAAGGGTTGTTCTTGTAAGTAAACCTGTTGGCAGGATCACTATGCTCTTTTGGTTTCAAAATAGACTCAAAGGCATATTGTATTACTGATATGAAACAGCTATGTATTATTTGTTTTAATGTCATTATTGCAATGTCATTGTGTATTTTTGTGGATTATCTTTCCTTACTCCAGTGGGATTGATAAGTAACCTCGTTCCTAGTTTGATTTGAAGTCGTAATAACTATGTGTAGTTACAAATGGCTGTAAATTATTTTGTGATGTTACCTCACATTGCAAGATTGATGGCTGCTAGTAGTGATGATGCTATGATAGATTGCAGCATAGGGACCCTCTTCTTTAAATAGTTAGATCATCTCTGATTTATAAATATGCCATATGCCATAGGTACCATCTGCTGAGATCATGGAGTTTGCTGGCTTCATCTGTTAGGCCATGTTTGATTAAATCCTTGATATTTTTAGAGTAACATGTCTTCTGTCTACCTCAAATTGTTTGCCACAAACAGTGCTTGCTAAGAAACATTCTCTGTCCCAGTCCCTCTGGCTAGACCAAAGTACTTCAGCTTTCTTAGGTCAATGTCATGCAGCAGCCTGCTGTTGTGAGGGCTTTTTTCCCCTCTCATCAGCTTATTTATCAAGGGTCAAAATTTGGATTTTGGATTTTGAAAATTTCAAGCACATCTGAAAATTTTGCTACCTGCTATAGGCATAAAATTGGATTCAGAAAGAGGTTTATCATAATTTTATTTATTTCAACAATTTTTTATTTATGCTATCCAAGAGATGGATTTTTATGCCCTGAGGTCTGTTAATTTGACACTTGTGTTTTTTCAGTAGCACCAGACCTTGAAGCTGATTACCCTGATGTATTGGTCTTAGGTATTTAACATTCTTAGTGCAGCAATGTACAACAAGAAATGGATGAAGATTTGTTTGGGTAATATCAAATAAGTGCACAAACATATAAACAAAGAGAAGTTTCCATCCATTTGCTTGGAAGAGGGAGGAGCAGACACATATATATCCTTTTACGCAACATTACAAATCGGGTGATAGTCAATACATAACTCTAACTCCAACAGTGCCCTTGCATTGAATAACTGAATTTCATATGAAGAGTTTATTTAAATGTACTTGAAAGGTTGTTTTTTGTGATATCCATTGTCAATATAATGTTGTAACCATGAATGAATGAGCTCTTGATATATCTGCCCTGGAAGTTTATATTATTTACAAGAAGTCTAAGTTCAGATACTTACTGGACTTTGCTTATGAATGAGGTGACAAGACACTTTGATGTTATCCCACAGCATGTAAATGTTACATATATGTGGTTTTTTATTTTATCATTAGTGTTTTGTGTTTGCATACATTTTATAATAATATAAATACTGTATGAACTATTTCTCAACATTAGGTACCAAAGGTTTTCTAAAGGATAATACATTTCAATAAATGTTTGAATTGTTAACTGGCTTCCATTGACTTTATACATCAAAGCTTTATCACCGTATTATGCCATTGTTGAATATACAAATTTTTTTATGTAGCCTTGACGGTCACTAATATATGAGCAAAGTCACTTAAAGACGTATTAAGTGTGTGCAAAGGTGGCAGCCAGGTTTCTAGATTGTGATCCAGGATGTGCCCCCTGTAGAAAGAAGAAGTGCAATTGTGATGTTTGTCACTTCATAAGTGAGATAGAAGCATTGACTGGCAGGCAGGGAATATGCATATACTAGATGAAACGAGGCAGTCACACTTGCAATTCGAAAGGGGTGGTATATGTACTCTAATGTAAGGTTTGTAAAATTCAATTATTTTCTATTGTAAGAAAATACTTTGTGCAATAGGTTGTGTGCATTTTAATCTTGTCTGTGCTGAGGCAAATTTAATGCTAGCAGCACTCAGAACCAACAGTGAGAATGCCTTCTGTAGCAGCACAAGCTTGGTGAAACAGCAATCAAGAAAGGCTGTGAGTTTACATGATATATTTGACTTACTTAATGATCACTTAACTCTTTGATAATAGTTATCACTTGTACATAGGAATTGTGTATCACATTTTTTAAATTTTCCTATTGTGTTATGAGTCATCCTTTTTTATGTCTGTTGATGATGCCTATACTGCAGGGAGGTTAACGCCCCATGGCAAGCTTGGCAACATCAATATATTTGGGGTACACTTATATCTTGTAAATATTTTATGTCTTAATAACTAGAAATAACTACAAGCAGAAAAAGGCTGGTGGAAAAATAAATTGTCTTCCAGAGTGGTCTTTCCAGTACGTTTCAGAAAATGACCACTATGTCATGAAAGACTGGCAATTTATACTCATCTATACAAGGAGGAAACAGATGTATCTGTTCTGAGAGAGGAAACTTTTTGGCAACACAAACTCAATCAGTTTAAATCTAAGAGCCTAAGTGAGCACAAGGTTCTGTAATGAAGTAGTTTGGTTAAACTGTTTTGGGTTAGGTACTTGCACTACACTTATTATTACATGGCTTAATTAGTTAAATCTTTACTGTTGTCACTTCGCACCTCAGTTTCAAAGCAAGGTTTTAATAGGTGGTCAAGAACCAATCCTATAATTTTTATCTCTAGAGCACAATTTTTGTGAAATAGGCACAACCCTTTTTTATCAAGAATTTTAGAAATTTAATTATTTTGTATGTTAATATTTTCATACCTATAGAACTTGAGTTAGCTTGTTATTGCTTTTAGATATTTTATATAGCATTTAAATAGCACTCTGCATACCAACTGTGGAATGACCTGATAAAGAAACAATAAGTGTGAACAGCCTGTCAACTTCAAACCAGTTGTTTCCTTTGT
>JAAAKL020007070.1:0-17280 GCA_010016065.2 Carybdea cf. marsupialis auct. non (Linnaeus, 1758) | reverse complement strand
TTGTTAGAGAGATTTAATACTTTGAAAGCTGATATCTCGGTGATGGGAAAGGGCATCACTCTCAATTTTAGCCATTGACGTTCTCACTAATAGGGCAACATGAAAATTGAGTATTTTTCCATAATTCAAACATTTGCAAAATTGTGAATCACAATTTCCCTCCGCATTTATATGAAGTATAATCTTTTCCGCTGCTAATAATTTTAGTTGTTGTGTGTTTTGAAAGGACGTAAGACAAACAAGCAATATAATTTGATCTTATCCAATTCAATACTGAGCAGAAAATAAACCTAATCAAGTAGAAATGGTCAGAACGTTCATTTGGTCATGGCGCTTATGCTGATGCAGGTAGTCAAGGCTTATCAATTCCACACTGTGCCCCCTAACCTTATAATTTCATCCTGGAGCCCCGGAAGATGAAATGATATACATTTTTTACTTGGCTGACTTCTGTATGTTATGTCACCTTGACTACCGCTGCATGTTACCAACCAATTCATATTCAATTTTGATTCACTTTTAGGGGTATGAGATTTTTACGAATGTGAACCCTTGGGCGTCAAGTCGATCATCTTCTTACATATTGATGCTCTTTTCATTTATGTCTACTTTTAAAGTGTATCAGCAGCAGTGGCGGTTTTGAAGGGTGCGGGGCCCTGGGCCAAAAACGTTTGCGGGGCCCTATGACGTCATGCATTGCAAGGAAGTTTAGACATAATCGTACTGCGGAAGTTCTGGAGGCATTTTATTCCTTGCAGTGGATACAGTTTCCAGTTTTCACTTAATTCCATGAGATTGATATGGGCAGTTAGACTATAATTTTTTCTTAGCATTAAGGCGCGGGGCCTCCTTCAGGTGCGGGGCCTCGGGCCATGGCCCTGTTGGCCTCCCCCTAAAACCTCTACTGATCAGCAGTAAGACAGTTACAGTTCACACCAATATCTGTGATCTGCGTAATGAGTTGTTTTGTAAATTTATACAAGTAGACCGAAGGGAAGGTTGGAAACTGTGCAGCATGACATTAGTGATTCCTGTGCCAAGATTTATCATTGTTATCTGCTGGATATGTTTGCTGTACTTCTCTGCTCAAAGTACGTATTCCAGTCCCTTAAACCATTTAACAGAAGTTTAACCCTTTTAAATTTACTGCGGACTTCAACCCCACTTGACTATTTGCAAAGAAATAACAGATTCACAGATGCTAGAGGCTCTGGTTATAGGCGTTTTGATAGTTTCTGACAAGAAACTTGCAAACATTGAAAGTTGACAGAAAAAATATTGGCTTCGTATCCCTGTAGCTTGAACGCGAGATTCACACCATCTCAACTTGCTGCTCTACCAATCGAGCTATGGTGACCCCGGATGTCATATTTTCTTTCCTCTACTAGTACTCGTAAGAAATCAAGAGCCCAAGAGATCTCAATAGCAGCAAACCTGAAGAAGTGGTTCAAACTAACAGAAAAGTACCGGAAGATTTCTTTTAAAAGAAATCGCTGTTAACCTAATTTTCACCTGATCACCTAATTACAATCAGACTAATATCTGGTGAAACTTTAAATCAAGGAATATAGTTCTCCTATACATGCTACCAACTTCGTGAGTATTCTTCAGTTAAGTTGTTTAATAACCTTTCGTTAGAGCCATACCAAACACCAAAATAAAAAACATTAAAAAATGCTTACCTAACAGGATTGTTTAATAGCTCCGTGTTCTGCCTTAACCCTTTGTCTCCAGGTTGTAACTCACATCCACTATAAAATCCAAACAATTTAAGACTTTTCAGGAGGTAATAGCGGCTATGTTTATTTAAATTCAAAGCTCAGCTTAACTGTGTATAAAATATCAATGGATACAGAATTCGTGAATAATTATTTCCCCCGGAGATGCACGTGAATCCTTACCGACAGCTACTGTGCCATTTGGTCACAACAGAATTTGTTACATTGTCAAATGCTGCACTGATTTTCCGATACGAAGACTAAGTTGAATTTTTGGTTGAATTTTGAGGCTCATAGTTAGATGTTATTGTGCAGACTATGTTTTATTTGATGCCTAGGTACCACTTACAAACGAGGAATAGAATAAAAGAGTCTGTTGGGAGACATTAAAACTAATTAACACCGGTAAATAAAGAAAACACAGTAACATAGAGAGAAGCTATGCTGTAAGTAGAGAAAAGGGTGTTAGGAACGCAACTGGGACTACAGGCTGCAACATGAAGCTCACAAAGAGTCTGATTCTAAAAGAACGCTTTAAAGGGTGTTACGACAGAATGGACACGAAATAATCTGATTACAATGAAAAAATGGACGTCTAGTAAAAATCTCTTTGTAATGTTTGACGCTGGACTACACTGGTGGTCCAAAATTCTGTCTACGTGACTCTCCCCATCCATCAAGTGAGTTTTCAGGATAAACTGGAGTTTTCTTGCTTTGATATGGACGGATTCTAGAACGGCTAATTGAAAAGCAGATTTAGCTTTACCTGTTATACGAAAGTGGTCATCCGTATACAATTTTGCACAGCCTGGGTTTTCAAGCAATTGCTAGCCTATGGCAGAGTCACATTTCTTAGCAGTGTTTCTGATTTTAGAAACCCGAGGTGGTTGTTTCCCTGTAGAAGCTGATACTTGGCGAATAAGGACGAAGCATGCTGCTTAATTCCATCAACTAACCTCAAAGCCGTGCGTCTGACTTAGCCAGCCTCGGACTGGCAAGAAAAAGAGTACACAACGATGCTACAATTTTTAGAAGGAACACGGTCTTTCTGGTTAGTTGAGAACACTTGGTGTACGCGTGGGGTAACAGCGCCAAACCACTTCTCTACCAGCTTTTGATCTGGCTTTCAACCTGATTGGTCAAAAGAAACACCACTCTTGCAGTCAGAGTTCTGATTGACTATTTTTAAAACACAGTTGGGTTGAGTTTCCTTAATTTCTCCTCAATTTTAATTCTGACGAATTTGTTCTGTTGGGACTGTAAGACGAAACAACACTTTGCAGTTCCAAAGTGTTTTCGCTATTTCGTGCAGTTTTATGGTTCTGTTTTACCAACAAACGTTTTAAATAGTAATCCATAACAAAACTTTACTTTGCAGAGCATACTATAATCTAACTTAACATAGCGTAATCTGAAAAGCATAACGTAACATAACGTAGCAAAGCATAAAGTAACAAAACGTAGCAAAGCATAACGTAATATAAAATTAGACATAAAATTAGAGCAAGGTACCATGATATAACATAATAGAACACAACATAACCTAATCTAACTCAACATAACGTAATCTGAAAAGCATAACGTAACATAACGTAGCAAAGCATAACGTAATATAAAATTAGACATAAAATTAGAGCAAGATACCATGGCATAACGTAATAGAACACAACATAACCTAATCTAACAACAACATAACAAACATAACATAACGTAATCACGCATAACATATCACATCATCATGAAGCAAAGCAAAATAAAACGTAACATGGCTTAACGTAACATAACGTAACATGATATCACGCAACATAGCAAGATGTGGCATAAGAAAGCGAAACATAACATAACACAAGATAAAATAACATAACATAACATAACATAGCACAACATTACAAAAAGAATGTGGCAAGGCGGAGAAATACAGAAACAAAACAACAAACCATAAATTAATATAGCACAGTATAACATGATTATCCGTGATAATTTCAATTCGAGAAGTAGTTTAGGGAATCAATTATAGGTAAAGATAATAACAGGCAACAACCTCGAATAATATTGAAATAAAAATAGCATTGTACTACGGCCCGTACGTCGGTTGAAGCACCACAGGGTTCGAAAGTGGCTAACTTAATGAACCTGTAGGGTGTCAAGTATTGTAACAGGGGAAATATACCATCGTCCTCTGACATTTATGTACATAGTCCTCTTTCCGTTTTCTAATCTCGTTACACTTTTCCATGTTTCTCTTACCCTGAAACACTTTTGCAGATAAAATAAACGTTATGCTTCCAATTCACACTCCTGCTTACATTTTAAGTTTTTTCTTTTCTGTGTGATAAACGTAAAGTCAATAAGGTTTTAGCCTTAATTGCATCATCGGTGTACTTTTAAAGGTTGTTCTTATTAGGAAAAAGTGATATTATCTATCATCTAAAAGAAAGTAGAGAATACTTTATCGGTAAAGCTAATGGTCTTTTTACACTAAGTGTGCATGACTATGCTCCTAATCGATTAATGGATCTTACATATAAACTCGACTCTTACAACAACATGCAACATTTGGAATCTGTGGTCAGGTTTTTGTGGCTTTTGAACTCAGTTAAATTAAATGTGCAAAGGGACGTTTAACATCTTTTCCCCAGTGCTATGGTTTGAGGGTGTTAATTGCCATTAAAAATTTGTATGTTCGTGCCACATTATCTTAACAAGTTAACTATCTAAAGGACTGTTACCTGACAATCCAGTTTCCACAGCTCTCTCTGTTTTGGTTTGAACAAAATTGACAACAAAGTTGCTTTCCTGTAATATTCTCCGTTGTAAAGTGCAAGCTGTGGGCAAAGAATCAAAGTTTCTCCTCTAGTAATGCGACGTATATCTATTAAGCATTTGTTACAATGATGCAGCCATGACATGTGCACATAGTGTTGTCATATCTGTTTCATGATCAGCTCGCAAAGTTTGCAGCAAAATGGAGGTCCGTCCAAAACATACGAAAGGAGAGGAACTACGAAACGGGATATTTAATCCCCGGGTGTTTGTACCATATGCAAGCCGGAGAAAACAAATGTAAACTGCAGAGGTAGCAGTACTAGATTACCGTATTGTGTTGACTACGTTTCTAGAAATAATTGATGATTTACGTTGTCTACAAGTTGAAGATTTGTTATGGTGCCCTGCAAGAGCATTGGTTCCGCACGACTTGAAACGCATCTCTAGGGAACAAATGCAAACACTAGAGTCTGTGTTATTGATTCGAGCTTCTTTTTATGACAACTCTTAACCTTGTCATGGGAGGAGAGACATTATTTTTCATAGCATCCTAACAACAAGTTCTTGTGTTTTATTTCTATGCGTGTTGTATGTGGTAAAAGCGTAGAAAAACTGTCCCTTTGTTATCTTCTTGTCATGGTTAATCACAAGTTAACGGAATACGTCATCTTCTGAGGCAGCAAATCTTAAGCTAGATTGCATGATGTCATATTTGAGAAGGAACAACAGATATGGAATGTTGCTACATTTCTATGTATAGATCGAAACGTATGTTAAAAAGGAATAGAATCTTGGTAATCAAAAGATCTGAAACGACATTGAAAATGGGTTTAAGCTAACTCGATCAAATTACTCAACTGTTCTTTAGTTAAAAATCAAGGCCTTTCGATAAGACATATTGTCTAATATCAAGTTTGAAGGGATACTAGAGAAAAGTGAAAATGTCACCACCGGGATTCGAACCTAGGACCCACGCACTTTCGGATTGCTGCTCTGCCGATTGAGCTATGATATCATGTGATATTAAATGTTTTACCACAATAAATACACTCTAACCTAATTAGGAGCCAGAAAGCTACCTTCTTTCCCCCTAGATCGTTCTTACACTTCCCTGGATCGACAAACAAGAATTTGTGTTTTCCGCCAGGATAGGAGATATTTATCCCCTCTAGACTAGCTTGCGAAATGCGTGTTGACTTTAACAGTACTAAGCTGCTCCCTCCTGCAACTAAAGATATCCTGTCCTACTTCAAAAGAAGTCACGTTGTACATAAATCCTCGTGCTGTTGCGGAGCACGGTATGTAGGACGGACATCTCAAGTTCTAGAGCAGAGAGCAAGCCAACATGTACTTCAAGTTCCCTCTACCCGGCAGAGTAAAGTAAAGTTAAGTAACGTCCAACATGATCCCTAGAATATGGCTGCATAGCGCCATTCCTTTCGAAAGTTGGACATAGATGAATGACTAATACCTTGTGCATTCAAATTCAAGACCGGCACAACATGTTGTAGCACCAACTGAGTTCGAATGATTTGAGATAAAGTCATCCAGCAGAGAGACGGGTCTCCAAAAACTGCGATCAGCTGGATATTGATGCTCACCTGTGACGAATAGGAGCTAATGTGTCGACTAGAAAAAGAGAGTGTGTCACTTGGATCACCATTGCTGATTTGGCAGAGTGACATGCCACTAGCGCGAGGTTCAGCTGACTTGAATCCCGTTGATGTCCATGTTCTCCATTTCTTTAATCTCCTGTAAGAATCCTACATTTGAACAGATGGCAAAATGACTCTTCCTCCTCAACCGACGGACAATATATATGTTTCTAAGAAACTAGTTAAACATCCCTTTCACCTTTGCCACTATCCTGGAAGGAAAACTTTTGAGATCAAGTAATCAGTAGAGGACGTAATTTATGTTATCTTCGTTCAGAAAAAAGAACAAAATAAATTTTTGAAATATATAGAAGATAGAAGGGTAAACATAACGGTCATACAAGAATGTCTAAGGTAGAAGGTTAAAGCAGAATGGCTCAAGAATAATGAACAAAAAAGAATGGCCTAAAAAGAATGGCCTAAAAAGAGTGGCCTGAAAAGAATGACCTAAAAAGAATGGCCTAAATAGAATGGCCTAAAATGAAGGGCCTAACAAGAATGGCCTTAAAAGAGTGGCCTGAAAAGAATGACCTAAAAAGAATGGCCTAGATAGAATGGCCTAAAAAGAATGGCCAAAAAAGGAATGGCTTAAAGAGAATGGCGTAAAAAGGAATGGCTTAAAGAGAATGGCGTAAAAAGAATGGCCTAAAAAGGAATGGCTTAAAGAGAATGGCCTAAAAAGGAATGGCTTAAAGAGAATGGCCTAAAAAGAGTGGCCTAAAAAGAATGGCCTAAAAAGGACGGCCCTAAAAAGAATGGCCTAAAAAGGAATGGCCAAAATGGAATGGTGTAAAAAAGATGTTACAAGTAAATGGTAAAAGCAGAATGCCTAAAGTAGTAGGCCAAAGTAAAAAGCCAAAACATAATAGCTAAAATAAATAGCGAAGGCAGTCGGAGAAGGCAGAAAACAAAGCAGAAAGACAATATAAAAAGCCAAAGTAGAGGGCCACAGCAGAATAGCTAGATGGGTCATAGAGAAATGGCCAAGGTAATAGACCAAAGTGGAATAGTTACAGTAGAAGGTGAAGGTAGTAG
Source organism: Carybdea cf. marsupialis auct. non (Linnaeus, 1758) (assembly GCA_010016065.2). Lineage (NCBI taxonomy): Eukaryota > Metazoa > Cnidaria > Cubozoa > Carybdeida > Carybdeidae > Carybdea > Carybdea cf. marsupialis auct. non (Linnaeus, 1758). Next base: position 10,106 of record JAAAKL020007070.1, on the reverse strand, counting down.
GAGAGGGGAGAAAGCCAAAGCTTAAGGCCAAGGTAGCAGACCAAAGACAATGACAAAGCAGAAAGTGTCGATGTATTTCTGTACAAAAAGAAAGTAAATCAAGACGGTACGACACCTCAAAGGCACAAGGTAATGACAAAAGATAGTAGGGGAATGCTATAGTCAAGTAAAATAGAACATAAGAATGTTCCCAAGCACAAGGCAACAGCATGGTAATTAAAGATAGGAATTCAAGCCTTTCTCTTCGCGCTATGTGGCCCAAGTAGCTCATCTTCTTTATCAAAATACAATCATATAGCAAGCTTCAGGTGTGGACTGTACCCGCGCGAAAGTGTTCCACGGCATCAATTCAATATTTTAAAATTTACTCGTTTAACTAGCAGATTAGCCAGGACTAACTGATCGTTATTGGTATGGAGATGCCACTATCAAGGTATTCCATCCCTGAAATCGCATCTTTTTCAAAATATCACGGTTGTCATGCTGCTCCTTAAAGAAGTTCCCTTTTCTACGGATTTAATCTTTACTAGGACTTGAGCATTCTTTGACTGCAACAAAAATGTTGTAGACAAGAGATTTAACATAGCTTACCTTTGCTTCCACAGTGCCTTCCGAGATCAATTTGTTTATCCTTTAAAATTCGTCGTCCCACTTTCACATATTTTGAAATCTACAGTACCTGCGTAATTCGTGAAGATGACAGAATACGGCAAGCTGAAAGCAAAATGAAGAGAAGGCAAGGCAATTCAAAGTAGGGTGCAAGATACAAAGCAGTGCACGTGAAAAGCTGATAAATACTAATAATATAGAGTAAGGAAAGGAAAGACACGAAATAATGAACCCAGCTAGGGACAAAGAAAAGATGATTTCTCAAAGTATTTGTTCACGGCAATTCCAAGATACATTAACAGTGGGCAATATCAGACACAGCTGCACATAGCCATTAAACACAGCAACGGAACAAGGCAACGGAACAAGGCAACGGAACAAGGCAACGGAACAAGGCAACGGAACAAGACAACGGAACAAGACAACAGAACAAGACAACAGAACAAGGCAACGGAACAAGGCAACGGAACAAGGCAACGGAACAAGGCAACGGAACAAGGCAACGGAACATGGCAAAGGAACATGGCAACGGAACAAGGCAACGGAATAAGGCGACGGAACAAGGCAATGGAATATATTGACGGAACACTGAGAAGAAGAAAAAGAAGAAGAAAAAGAAGAAGAAGAAGAAGAAGACAAAGAGATGAGATTGAGGAGATGGGTGGCATCAAGTGGGTGTAAGCAAGCACAATACAGTCAAACGTAGAAAGAAACATAGAGGTCGTTGTAATATACCAGCAGTGGCATTGCAGGCTGAAATGCGGAACATACATTACACCTCAGAGAGTAATTCAGAGAGAAATGTAGACCAGAGGCTCCATCGCATCAGAAAAATGCTAGAAAGATATACGACTCTAGAATGAATGATTTCAGGCCAGAACTGGTGTTTTATGGGGAAGGACCTTCATGAGGGGCACTGAATACGCAGGGGATGCAATGAGTAAGCATCATGCAAAAGAGAAATTTACAGGGCATCACTTAATCCAGCGCATGAATCATTTACCTTTGATAACTAGTCATCAAACAAAATTATTGGAGCTCTCAATTACAATGTTGCAGGGCAAAAAGATTGTAGGGCCCACTTTGTCTTGGACAGATAATTAACAGGGCTAGCATCCGTGGTCTCGGTGACGGACACAGAACTTTCGATCTTGCATTTTAAATGAACTTGTAGCAACTATTTTGAATTTAAACACATTTGAGAGAAGTTGGGGGGAAAATTTGAATGATTCTCTTCTATTCAATAATTTTTACCATGTCAGTGTACTTAATGCTTGCAGCGTAAACTGAATATTACACGAGAGGGTATCAGCCCTAATAAAGTAAATATGAAACAGTAATCCCTAACGATGTAAAAATGACATTGTGTTTTTCTGTGTTGACCAAGTCCTTTTCCCCAACCAAAACTTCGAATATTTGCTTAATGTCAGATTCAATATTCGAAAACAGAAATTTCCACTTGATGGACAGCTCCAGTATGTACTTCTCAGCTTAATTATTACTTTACCTGAAGCAACTTCGAGGATTTCCAGAATTAAAATGAAGTTCAAGCAGGATTCCAGGATTTCGGAAGCGAGTTACCACATTGGGCCAATTACCTCTTTCAATTTGACCCATTTTGTTTTTTCATGTCTCTTACATGAAATATCTTCTTTCCTATCTTCTATGCAGGCCCGTAGCCAAAAGTAGGGGGACATCCGGCTTTATGTACAATCATGAAATTTGGTACGTATGGAAGCATTGATCTTGTGCTTGGTACCAATAAAATACCCCCTTGGATTGCTTAAACCCCTAATGGGCCTGGCTGTCCACGGGCCTTCTTCTACCTGTGGCTGCATGGCAACTTACCACTACGCCAACTAGAAGATGATCTATCGAATTTCACATTAGTACCTGCACACTTAATTGCAACGGCCCTTTATTGATACTCCTTCTCAGACCAACAAGCTCAAACGCAAGACATTAATACATAAAAATAGAATTGGAAACTTTGAGGTTTATTAAATACATTTAGAAAGGTTGAAACGGCAAAATTTACACCTATAAAAACACATCTTCAAGCATAAATTGTAGATAAAATCGTGCAACAATCTCTGTGTACCAAAATCGAAGCATAGAACCTAATTTTGAGAGGAGAAAAAGTTGAGTACAGGTCAATAGTTTACATTCTAGATTGTTGGTCCGTGCAAGCAGGGCTATATCTAGTTGGAAAATTTTGGCTTTTGACGCTATTTTCAACAGCAATCTTAGATCATGTTTATTACCTAACATTGAAGCATAATCACCTAACCTAAACCCATTTTGTGTTACTGTTGCACGCGTAAAATGTTGCAAAAGTAGCGATCTGTCAATTTTAGTAACTTACACTCAAGGATTCTTTGCAGCATCTTAGCCTGGCAATTTTTCTCCTCTGATATATTTAACAACTTCGATGTGGCGCCTTCTACATTTTTTAAAAAACAAAGACTAGTGATACCTGGTTTGACATCTTATAGAGAAAGGGAAGAAAGAAACAGCAAACACTCATTGAAAATAGTTTACATAAGTCCTCGGTGTTACTTTCCATGTTCATACCTCACTAGTTTCAATTTGATAAAATTGCGAATGTTTCAAAAACTGCCATATACGAAGATGATTATACGGCCAATGAGACGTTTATACTGAACTACACTAAACTCCCGATTCGCCTTTCTTGCCGCTCCACGTGACATGGTCAGCCCAAGTATTTATCTATACTTGAAAGACAACTCTTCATCTATTTACATTATAGCCCTTCTAGTAAGACAACTGATCCAACTATGTAAAATACAATAGATACATCTGTAGTACACTTCCATAAATTCTACATAAAAATACAAATAACAAAACTACATAAAAATTGTAAATTTGAATTGATATAGCAGTGCCTTCACCAACACTTGCGTTAAAAAACAAGCACTGAATTATTCCATACATGCATTTTCCCAACAATTCAATGATAGAATTATATCATATCATAATTATAGAATGATATGCCTTGTATACAGTGGCAGATACGTAATTGGACGGGCAATTACACCCCAAATAGTACCTCTTTAAAACTAGAAAACTTTGCAAATCATAAAAATGTGTATATCCAATTTTGAAGTTCGCAGATTAACGACAGATTTACAGGACAAGTCATACGGGTGTGAAAGGGAGGGCAGGATTTCTATCTAAAAAACTATATGTATGAAGAGCCAAATTTGGTATCGCCCATTAATAATCTGGCACATTTCTCCGACGCTTGAGTCTGCAGCTTTTCATCGTCACAATTTACTTCCGTTGCTAACTCCCTTTGGTACTTTGTGGTTTGGATAACGCCTGTGTGTGATACACTTTTTCACGCATATATTAACACTTTTCCTTAAACAAACCTTTTCTTCTTGCAAAAGTAATCTAAAAGGTACTTAAATTGCGATGCAAATCAATAGACCGAGTTTATGCTACAAGACAAGTTGCCGTGGCAACTCAGGCTTCCATTCTTGTAGCATCTGTAAAATGGGGTTTCTTGCCAAAGAGCTGCCGTAATTGTAAAGAATGTGCACTTGAATTGCTATTTTGTGGATTTAAATAACGAAGTATTAAAAATATGCATGAAGGAACAACGTCAATTAGCAGCATTTCGATCAAGTTTCAGTCAACTGTGTTGCAACTTTTACTAAACATTGGAGGTTAATCAAGACACTTCACAGCAATACGTTTAGTGATAACATCAAATGCGAGGTTAAGTTTATTGTCGGTATATAAGAATGCTCGCATGAGATCAATGATGGCCTCCCATATTATTTACACGTCTTTCATTTCCAAATGAAAGTCGTTTATATTTTTCATACAAAGAACACGCAAGCATCCAAATAAGATTTACAAATGAACTTCTTTCGTGAAGAGTCGCATATCGCCCACGAAGTTACTCCCATCTGAACAAAAATCCTGTTTTACTTTGTCATGTTTCTCACTCAAATATTATAGGTACTTGTGTATTTGCCTAGACTTTTACAGTGAATATTGGTTTGATTTCTGGGTCCCTTTTACAGTTTACTGCTTAATTTTGATTCAGTGAGTAGATAAAACATTTAGCGCATCATGTACCCCATTCTTTATGCCAGTCGGTTCTGTATTTCATTACGTCCTGAAACTTTTGCAACGTAAGACGTACGTAAACGCTTGCAAACTGTCACGTGAGTTAGCACACCATCCAGCCCTTCTGCATTGAAAAAGCAACATTCTAGGAAATGCAAATGATGGAGTTGAATTTTAAATAAACAACAGTTGTTTACAATATCGTATAACATCAAGTTTTCCGCTAAAACGCTTTTAGTTCAATGCATGTTTCAGGGCAGAGGAGGTCAAAATTTACACAACTAACTAGAAAACTGTTCAATTCTACCCTTTGGTTACTAATGTGCTCGCTTTTAAGTAGCCTTTATGACGACCAACACTGCTTTCTACAACAGCTGTATAAATATGATACGTTTGTAATATATATCGCTTAGGGTTATATTTACCCAACTTTACACAATAGATGTCCATTGATTAGAGGTTGAGCATAAGCACAACACTTGTGGCAGCTTCAGCTATATTCCATGTGCACTCGTTATTTCCAGTGAACGATTTCATCAACTTGTAGTAATTTCAAGAGCCATGGTATATAACATAGTATAGAGCTTAAAGCCCACGTCATCGTGCGTGGTAATATTGAGGCAGTCTAATATACAGTTAGTTCCTGAGATCAAGATATTTAGCTGCACTAGGAGCGATGTTGTCTGTACATTAACACTTGTATGCAGACGTTGCTCCTTACCCTCGATGACAGACGGCTGTGTTCTCCGATTTCGTCTTCAAAGACTATCTAAACTTAAAAATTACAGGGTGGAAATTCTTGAATATGTTTCTATCTCCGGCACAGAGGAGATTAAGGGAGTGGGCTGTTAAAGAGATAGCATACAAACATTCCTGAATTTACACCTGTTTTACTTTCGACTTTAGGAATTGCTCCGCATGTCGTCCTTTGTCACCTACTTTCTCCTCTTCTTGAGCCAATTGCTTATTTGTTTAGAAGACAGCTTTCTAAAACCATGGCTGTACAAAAGCTCCTCATGTATCTGCGGTCTGGTAGCGACGAGCCAGAGAAGGTGAAGCCTTGAGGTACTCCGGCTCCGTACTTTCCACAGATGAATTACTTTGATTATCGCCGGAGTCACTAGCAACAAGGCAGAGTTGAGAGTTTGTGAGACGATTGTCGGGTAAGATCTTCAAGGACGCTTGTCTGAATAGAAAAAATGATAGTAAATGTGTAATGACTACACAAGCGGCCATGTTATTCCAGAGCAGATAAAGGTAGTTGATAGATAGTACATACTACTGAAACAAGCCGATAGAATCCATGATACCTTTGTCAAATGAAACGTTCCTCATACTGATCAACTTTCACTAAACCCTGTTTCCCCTGCCATCATCAACATTCACAAAATATGATTGGCTATGAGCAAAATTATCGTTTGTTTTGGTAAACAAAGGTAACGATTGATTAGCTATAGACAGAACTGTGCTGTCGACGGAGGTGAAAGTTTAAAATCTGCCGTGTAACCCTATTAGAATCGAACTTTGAGAGACCCCTTTTCACGGCCAGGGGAGGAACTTTATGCCCGCCGTAGGTTTTCTTAAATACATCAGCTTCCTCTTCGTCTTTTTTAGCGTCTTTCATGTTTTGTCACCAAACTTATCTAAAAAAAAGTTCAGCCTACAGATAAAAGGCGGAAATGGGAATTTAACGTGACCTGATATTTATCATGACGGCATGAAAAATGTTAACACGCCAACTTTATTAATAGGCATGAAATATAAACCGAAAAAAATTTTAGTACTTTCAATTCAATTTTTAGCAGGGAAAAAGCAATAAATGTCTCATTAGCCCTAAAAGAAATTGCAACCTCGTCGTTATACATGCATATTTATTCGAATTTCTTTTTTTAAATTTCAAATCGTAAGAAAGGCGAACGTCGTTTGTTTGGCGTAAATTGGCAAAGAATTGTTGAGAGTCATCGAAAGTAGCTGATCTCAATATCACAGTTGATCGTCAAGTATTTCTCATGAATTCTAAAAAGGATCGCAGTGTTTACTTTATGAAATAAGGTCCTTTTTTTGTTCATGTTGAACAGATTTGATGGAAAAGGCTTCTGGGACCATGCGTCTTGCATGCCTGGAAAAGTAAAGTGTTGAATCCAATCAGTCATGGTCTATATCTCTTTAAGTAACGGTTAAGCTCAAAAGGTAAGCTCTATAGTATGTGTCTAAACAACTTTCACATTTTTATTTATAATTTTGTATTATAAATGATATTTTATTATAATACGTGTAAACATATTATATACGCAAATATAACGACATTACTTTCGCAATTATTGAGTATGATTACATACACATACAGTATACAATTTCTTTTCAAATGTTTGTAGATAGCTGGTCGAGTCCCAAAGAATTTCAACTTTTAAAATCTATTGTTGCACTCTAAAGTTTATTAGGAGTAACAAATAATAATAACGCTTATTTTTGTCTGTTTCATACTTAATTATGGTATCTTTTTAGAGAAGCAGTCATTCTTATTGCATTTGGACCTGATTATGGCCCCTGCTAGTATTGGAAGAATGAAGGCCTGCTATATTGAAGAAGGAAGAGTACCACTACCGCCGGACTGCCACGAAAGTCAGGCAGCTCCAGGAAGACCTCCCCACTTCCGGCCTCCTATGTACTATGTCCAGAGGGATGCTTACATTGAAACTGAGGTAAAGTTCTCTTTCAGCTATTGGAGAGCAAAATGTCTCTTTGAATTTCTTTGTTCTTTTTGTATCTTCAGGAAACCAGTACACACAGGAATGCGTTTGCTTTTTAGTTTAAATTATTGCTACAATAGAAGGCTGAATCGACTCATTTCCTATATAAATTGTGAAAAAAGTTTTATGCAACTATTTTTCTTTTATTTTACTAGTGAATGGTAAACATGTACAGGCGCTATATGAATGACTTTCTGTTGTGGTTAAAGATAATTTCGTTGTTTATTCATAGTTTAAAAGATTATTTCTCCGTAAAGCAACACAATGAATAAGTGACCTTGCACATTTTTCTACATAATTAAAATTATTATTATTATTATTATTATTCTTTTTCTTGAAATGCTTTTATTTACAATCATTCACCATCTTTAACCTGAGACCTCAGGTGAATGAAGGAGATGGTGTGATGGTTACATTGATAGCTTTTTCTTTAAAATATGGGTGGTGCTCATCAGGACTATCTTCCTGACTCCTGTTAGTGATGGTTTGCCTGATATTTGATCAACAAACCTTTCTGTACCTTTCTTGATCATCTCTAATGCTCCAATACATACTGGAATAATAGTAGTATTCATCAATACATCCTTGTTACTTCAATTTGGAGATCTTTATATTTTGATAATTTATCAAATTCCTTCAAAGAGATGTTCTTGTTTGTAGGTATTGTCATATCTATTAAATGGCACACTTTGTGTAAATGATCTTTCACTACAATATCTGGCCAGTTGGCTTGAATAGTCCGATCTGTGCTAATTGCAAAGTCCCATAGTATAGTAGCTCCTTCACATTCTGTAACTGCTTCTGGCTTATGTTCGTACTGGGGTCTTATTATTATTATCATTATTATTATTATTATTGTTTTATTTTAATAACTCTTTTCGTTGTATCCTTCCATTAATCCCACTGTCCCGTTCAAAGTGATGCAGCTGGTGAAAACAGTGGGAATAGTACGTAGGGAAAAAAAAGGAAATAGTGTCATGAAGTAACGACAACGATGATTAACCTTTTCTCATATATTCAACACAAGATATCTTCTTAAAACGTACACAACATCTTTGATCAATCCTCAACAATTCTAACTGCAATTCAACTTCGTCTTTACATCAACATCACGTTTCCATTCTGCCCTGAAAGCACGTGGCGACGCTATTCCTGGGCACTACTTACATGTGATTGGTCCAAATAAACAATAAAATAAACAGGAAGTCATCACAGAATAAAACAGAGGTTATCACTACAAACGTGAGTGACCATCATATGATCAGGACAATTCACAAAGTATCGCGAAAAAAATCAACCAAAACGTAAATACACGAAAAAATTAAAAATACTGCAATAAAGAGAGGATAGACAGGGGCGATTTTTCAAACTTTTGATTGGGCACTCTATTTCAGTTGTGACAACCTGATAAAAGTATGGAGAATATTGAAAGAAATCCTAATATGTCTGAGATATTGCCATACTCCACTTCTACAAAATTATCAAAGGGAAACCATACTATAATGCAAGCATCAGATAAGAAATGAAATTTCGTGATGCGCTTAACCGTAAACCCCAAAGAAGTAAATCTGATAAGGATTGGTCAGTGTTTAAATGACAAAGGTATCAAGAAACAATTTGTTAAAATGAGCGACATCAAAATATGATAACGATCTTCTCCAGCAGCAAGTCAGAACACAATGAAAATTCTTGCAAGTTTACAAAGTTACTTTTCAAACAAACAAAGAAAAGATCTCGATTGTAGTATATACGTTCAATCTGAAAGGTTAATTGGCATCAAACAAAATATATCGCTGATGCATTTTGCAGCTTCTTTCTGTCACTTGCAATAAAATTAAAACTGGCCTCAATCAAAACAAGGAATTTGACACAAACCATGAAAATCTCTTAGATATATAATGATCTAGAGAAAAAATGTGACTTTCAGTTTTAACAAAATATCTCAAAGAAATAAACATTAAAACATGTGATAGGACAGAAGAGATCTCATTTATGTTATCACCTTTTCCCTTTAAATCTGAATTTAAACCATCTGCACTGAAGTCTGAAATAGTAATACCTATGTACAAAAGCGGAGAAAGGTCTGATTTTGCAAACTAAAAGCCGATATTAGTCTTACTTGCAATATTTGGGACATTGTCTTTGAAACCAGCTTATCAAAGAATTGGAGTCCAATAATGTTCTACTCCGCAACAGTTTGGATTCCGCAAAGGGAGAAGTACAGAATTAAAATGTTTAAAAAGTTTATCGAGAAAATCCATACGGGAATGGACTATGGATTACTCACAGGTGACCCTTTTGTCGGTCTTAGAAGGGCATTTGTTACAATAAGTCACTCCGCAATACTGAGAAATTAGCCGTTTTTGGAAGAATAATAATAGAAATATGACGGTAACTACTGTAGTGTTAACCTTGAAGCACAAAGAATGACTATGGAGCAGTGGCGACGTCGGGTATCCTGCCTGTCATGCCGGGCAGGAAAATAGTTTTCAGAGCTGTGTTTTCCCATCCCCCTTTCCTAATATCCACAATCCTGTTTTCCACTTTATGATTCAGTCGATTTACCAGGGTAGTCCCTTTTCTATTTCCTTAAATTTCCCTTTCTCAGTTTTACATGATTTCAGCTTATCACACCCTCCACCCCTT